>JAOYSI010054593.1:10747-25036 GCA_025775065.1 Hiodon alosoides
TCACGGGACGGGTGGTTTTAGGAGCCGTCTGTCTGCCGAACACTTAGGAACCAGAGGTCACGGGACGGGTGGTTTTAGGAGCCGTCTGTCTGCCGAACACTTAGGAACCAGAGGTCACGGGACGGGTGGTTTTAAGAGCCAAGGCAAGACTGAGCTCACCCTGTTTCCCGGAACGCCAGCTTCTCCGGTCGGTCCATCCGGGCCTGGTTCTCCCTGCAGGTGAATAAGAGAGAATCAGAATTGGGTTCCACTAGTCCACAGCAGACAAACTGAACAAGGTACCATTTATAGCATGGCATAGTAAAAGCCCAAGTTTTTCTTTGACATGTAAATATATCTGCAGTGGTTTTTAATGAATCACTAAATCAGCATTTCAGGCTAAAATCACAAACCGGTATCCCGGGGTTTCCTCTCTCGCCCTTTGGACCCAGGACCCTGTTATCCCAACCGGGCTCTCCCTGAAACGCAGGTAAATAGCAGAGACAGTGAATTGCAGAAAGACAGGCAAGAAAACATGTCTTCTTTAATGAAAAATGAAAAACATTTCCCCCTCTTATTTTCAGATTGTTTGCCTACTAGTCAATGGATTCATTCACAGACTCATCTCAAACTTTTTGTGTATTCATTAATTGTTCTGTGGCCATAATGGAAACCTCTCTCTCCCTTTATCTGGAATCATCTTCTGAGTACTATTTGGCCACTTTTTCACAGAATTTTTTTTCTTTCACTTTTCTCTGCTGTCTTGTCGTGGCGCCAGGCTAATGGAGGCCATGTGTGTACGTAGGCCTTTCCGATTTTTCGAAATCCCAGCCAAAACACAGTTGTGACTTTCCTACATGGCCCGATGCCACGGTCAAAAAACCACCCATTTCTGTCATTTTGCTTTCTACATTTTGTCAAAACGATATATTTATATTAGGGTGCTCTGAAAAGAGTATATTTACATACATGTTTTGTGGACTTATAAACATGCACGTATCCCAGTTAAGACAGCAGAATGGTCAGGCCATCAACCGACCCCTGAGAGCCTTCAGAGACCCCAGACAACCGCAAGATCAACAGCTGTGTGTCCCGTTTGGCAGTTTTCCCGTTGAGCTGGCCGCGGTCCTGTATTTGAACGTGATGAATGATACTTACAGGGTCCCCTCTCAGGCCAGGAATACCTCTCTCGCCAGACTCTCCTCTGGGCCCTTTGCCCCCCTTAAACAGCAGCCAGGGAAAAGGGGTTAGTAGCTGAATGCACCCTCCAAAGTCTTTATCAAAGTTTATCTGCAGGCTTCTTCCGAGGTAGTTGAGACCCAAGTCCAAATTAAAAAAACTACTCCCAAACATGAGTCTGCAGTACAAACATCAAAGTAGGTGTAGATTTAAAAGCAATAATGTAGGAAGACAATGAAGGCATTGTAACAAAAATAAGGATTTACAGGATTGCCTGGGTTTCCTTTCGGTCCCAAATCGCCTTTCAGCCCGGTGGTGCCCTGTTGGAAAGAGCAGTGAGGTATAGAGTTGATCGACCATTCAATCAAACCGAGGGATTACACCATAATCGATCCATAAATACAGGGCTCAGTCTTTCATAGCTGCTCAGCCAGATAACTGATCGGAAGCCTGGCCAATCAGTCGTAAAACAAAACAAATGACCTCACAAAGTAAAAACATTACGATTAACACGCGGGCTCATCGAGGCAATATCACCGCACACGGGAGAGTGCGTTTACCTGTTCGCCGGTAATGCCGTCGAGCCCCAGTTCTCCGTCCTCCCCCTGCCGGGGAGAGGAAAGTGCTTCAGGACGTGGGTCACAGTGAAGTCACTGCTCCCATCGCGCACAGGCACGGGCCATTCATCTCTGACAATCTGACTTCACAGAGACCAGCACCAAGGACTTCTCTCACGCAAACCCTTACAGTCACATTGGGCGCTAGTGTCTGTACCTTTATATAGCCGATGATTGAGGCGAAGGGATATATAGAACACCGTAAAACTGTTTAAAGACTAAGTATTTCACAAAGCAATTAATTGATTTAGATAAGAATACTGCCACCCCTCGTTCAGTGTGTGAAACTAAAAAATAGGAAAAATCTGTTACTTTACATGTTAGTTCTCAACCAGTCTCAACCAGTATACAAACAGGTTTGAGATCCATGACCACAACCGTTATTGTATTTCATGTGACACTTAAGACATTGTCTCAACTCCAGACACTCACCCTGTCGCCCGTTGGGCCTCTCCTGCCCTGTATTGAAAATCACAGGTAAAGTAAAGTTATTGTCTTTATTTCAACACAGGTTAACAGTTAACCAAGCATGAAATCCCGATCAACCAAGATTAACAGTTCAAGAATAAGGCATGTGTGTGTGAATGTGTGTGTGTGTGTGTGTGTGTGTGTGTGTGTGTGCGTGTGCACGTGCGCGTGCATGTGTGTGTATGGGCCTTTGTATGTGTGTTTATGTGTATACCTGTATGTGTGCATGTGAGCATATGGACTTGTGTGTGGGTGGAGGGAAATTTCTCATGACCAAACTCCACATCCCCAGATGTACCTTGAAACCTCTTAGCCCAGGACAGCCCTGGAATCCTTGTGTTCCATTCAGCCCTAGCAAACCTCTCTCGCCCTAAAAAAAACGGTAAACAAACAAAACTTTTACTCACAGATTCAACATATTATCAGTTAAGAAATCAAGAACAATGTTTTAACTGTCCACAAAGAAACTGAAATGATGGCAAAGAATGTGTGTCTAATTCTGTAGAAGCTTTTGAATACTGATACTATACGAACTGAGCCAGCTGTAGCTTTAAGAAACATTAAGAACTCCTTAAAACCATATATTTGAAATATATATTATATATATTATATATTATATTGCTTCCCTTTGTGATTTGTAATAAACACATTAAAGATGAAAGAAACTTACAACTCCTCCTTCGTCTCCTGGGAAACCTGAGTGTCCTCTTAGCCCTGGTAAACCCTGTTTGGGAACAGACAAAGACCGAAAACACAAGAAATGTCCGAGATCAGTTTAATACAAAGCAGCGTTTTCCGATTCGGTTTTGCGCTGCGTTCCTCAAGCTCCCGAGAGCTTTTCATGTCTGGTGATGCAGCAGTCCTTGTGACTGGGCCCCTCACCTTTATCCCTGCCGGTCCTCTGGGGCCACGCACCCCCTCAGGACCAGAACACTTGCAAAACACCCCACAGCATTCTCGTCCCACCACAGTGTCCTGCAGGAGCGGACAGAGAGAAGATATCGTGACCACTAACGTATACAGGAACATCGCAAAGCAGTAAAAAAAAAAAAAAAAGCAATTAGCTGACATGCGGTCACAGTCAAAACGCAATCAATTAAGAAAAGAAACCAAAACTAAGTTTGCGGAAAAAGACAGAAACGGTTAGAAAACAGGGACAATGCAGACAGAGAGAAGCAGGCCAAGACACACTCACAAGTTGTTTTAACATGACGCTGGCCACGTTGGGCATGCCAATCGTCAGGGGCTGCTTGTACCCAAATCCCCTCCCGTACTCAATCATCTGGAGTTCGTTGGTGTTTTTGACTCCCTCCAAAGCCACCAAAAGTAACGCGTTGATTTCTGCGGGAGCATGGCGGCAGAACCAAAACACACATTTTTTTGCGTATATTCGATTAAGTAAATTGAGTATTGTGATCTTTCTTACAACTCTTCTAGTTTCTTTCATTCACTGTTAATATAAAATGTATGAATTAGTATATTATATATATATATAAAACATATTTATATATTTCCTGTCATTCAAGAAAAATCTTTTTTTTTTCTTCATTCAAATATGAATTTCCAGCTTTGATAAAGTCCTTAATTTTGCACACAAACTCTTTTTTTCTTGTTTTCTGTTTGGGTACATAGGGACATTTTAGGATATCTGACACTGTCACAAGGGCCCTTGAATGCGCCACACCTTGGCTTCTGAGACGGTCCGATTCGGCCTCGAGGTTCTCAACCAATTCGTTGATTCCATCGGTGAAAATAATCAGGACCTGAGGACAGAAACGCTTCCACGTGAGTCTCTGATTAGGTGTTAAGTCAATGCGCAGTGACTGTCTGCGTTTTCCGGCACACCGACGGTCAATATGTTACAAAAACCTGCTCCAGTGTATTTCACAGCACAAGCAGCTTAACACAGTTGTCATAATGATTGAATGTTCTTTTTCTTTCCGCTGGTGTAATTATAATTTAATTTTGTAATTTTCAGTTCCATCTTCTACGCGATTTTATTGTAGTGTTCATTCCCTATCAATTGGCAACAAGCTGAGGTTGGCATAAAATAGGTTGTAGAGGTTGAGTTCTGAAATCCTGTGCGGAATGACAAGGAAAAAAAAGCTGTCACTGCATGATATAACATTCATTCAAACAAACTGCCACGAGATGCCAAAGGACCAATCCCACTCATCCCTCCTAGCGTCAGACGCTACGTCAGTCATTACAAGTATTTTGAAAAGGATGGCTCACCTTCACTCCCGCGCGGGACTGTGCCCTGAATTTCTCCGAAAAGGAGCGCAGCATCTGCGTGTTGAGGTAGGTGGCCTCTGTGTACTGCAGTGCCAACACCTTCTTCACCACATCCTCACTGTACGCCTCAAAGCGGAAGTCGTCGATGACCTTCCCGTCCTCTGCCGTCACGCGGAAGCCGATGTTGGGGGTAACGCTAGAACTTTCCAGCAGGCAGCAGAGGCCATTCAGGACGGACATGCTGCGGACAATCTCAGGGAGGTAGGCCAGGAGGTTTGGTTGCCCTTTGAAGAGTGACTGCTGCCCGGTCCTGGAGATATCGAATCCGAAGCCGATGTCCACCGTGCAATCTGCCCAAAATGTTTTTTTGGAAGTCATGTTTGGATATTTAAAAAGTGGAACCCAAGAAAAGATTTGGTTAGATAGGTCATAAATAGGTCATAATGCAAGCTTCCAGAACAAACCACTCATCCAGAAACATGCTAGAGCCCTGTAGTTTTGCTCGAGTCCTGTAGTTTTGCTAGAGCCCTGTAATTTCTCCACTTCTCCCGAGTGGGGAAAAAAAAGGTTTCAGAGCCCTCCTGGAAAAGCTGTGTGACAATAACCCTGTTGCCATGAAGGAACCCCCCCTGGTCTCGACAGAAGAGCTAAGGCTGTCAGAAGAAGAAAATAAAACCTGCAGCTGAAAATACAGCACTCTAGATCACTAAGGCAGGCGGCTGTTAGAGAAGAGCATTTTGAGTGTGTTCAGAGTGGCGATTTAGACTCAACACCGATACCAAGCTAGTGACTCCAGGAGGATGCCATGGAAACAAAACAAAAGGTAGCACTCAGATTTAGGGCATAGTTCCGGTCAACATAAATAAACACAGTCGGAATATTCTAGCCCTGTTAAGGTTAATTGTATATGTGACACCTCAGGTATCAATCACCCATGGTTTGAATAGTTGATCTTCATGAGCCATGACTAGTACTACCTTAAAACAGATGCAGGGAAATACATCAGAATAGTCTGTGGTTTCTCTCTAAGCCTAGCGCATAAGCATTTTGGTTGCAATAATGCACTTAATTGTAACGTTAAGGTGCTTTAGGAGTTAGGTGGCCCCTGATCAGATGGCAGCAATCTACATGACACTCACCCGGTTTATCTTTCGAATCTATGCATAAAACTTCGAACACTCTCTTTTTTATCTTCTCCAGGTCAACAAAGTTCTCAACGGTGAAAATCCTGTCATGGGTGCCAGCAATCAGCTGCAAATCGCTGAGGCTAGCATTTCCCACACCAATGGCGATGATCTCGATCTTCATGTCCCTCAGTCGGTTTGCGGCCTCTTGCACGTCATCTTCAGATTTTCCATCAGTGATCACTATCAAGTTCTGAGGCACACCCTGATTGATCCTACTGCCGTTGGAAGGTTGGAAGTAACCCCTGATGAACTGCAGGGCTTGGCCAGTCTCTGTGCCGCCATTAATTTGTACCATGTTCGTGATATGCTTTTTTACTTCCTCGCCATTCTTGTACTGGTTCAGGTAGAACTCGTTCTTCCACTTACTGCTGAACTGGGCCATTCCGATCCTCACGTTCGTTGGTTCAACTGTGAAACTATTTACCAGTGCCAAAATGAAGTTCTTCATGATCAGGAAGTTATGTTCTGAAATGCTCTCAGATCCATCCACTAGTATGACTATATCTGTTTTTGTTACTTCGCAAGCTGGAAGAGAAACATAAATAAGTGTGTAAAGAAGCCAGTATGCAGTTGGTTTAAAGTGCTGATTATTTCATATATGCATTAATACAAACGCTTGGCTTACCTGGTTTGGTCTCATTACAGAGTACTTTAGAAATGTTCTTGTAGAGGGTCTCTAGAGCCTTATAATCACCCACGTAAAACACCTTTTTCCTATCCGCAGTCATCATTTCCAGTTCTGTTTCGTTGGCGCCTGCCACTCCGATTCCATAGACGTCGATCCCGCTGTTCCGCACCTCCTTAGAACTCGTGAGAAGGTCATAGCCGTCCGAGGCCTCGCCGTCAGTGATCACCATGAGGATCTTGGGGACAGAATTTGTCTCGCGCCCACCGTTGGCCGCTGAGAAGTAGGCCTTGGAGTACACCAGCGAGGCAGAAGTGTAGGTGTCTCCGCCCGGCTGATCCAAATCTGAGATGGCCTTCCGAACATCCGTTTTGGTTTGGTACTGGTTCAGGGTGAATATCACCTGGGGAGTGTTGGAGTATATGATCACACCTACGCGCACGCGGTTCAAGGCGACCTCGGTGTGGTTCACCATGGACATCATGAACCTCAGCATGCTCTGGAACTGGTCTGGCTGGATGCTGCTGGAGCCATCCACCAGAAAGATCATATCGGCCATCTCTGTTCTTGTGCAATCGGTTGCTAAAACGAGAGGAAAATTATATTACATCCTAGTGTGAATACGGGAAGACTAATCTGATCGTTTTCTTTGTGTTTATTAATTAAGAGAAACTCTGAGTGTTAAACATTTTTTCCTTTACCTGAATGGTGTAAACTTGTGGGCTGTGTTTGTGTGTGTGTGTGTGTGTGTGTGTGAGGAAGTTATGTAGCGCTGCACACAACTATAAATGTGTGTGTATCTCCTTAAAATCTCCTTATAGTTTCAAAATAGCACAGTGCTCACCAGGTTCTGGATGACATAGTTTAAACAGGATTTCCTGCTCTATGAACTGCAGAGCGTCAAAATCCCTTTCAACATAGACCTTGTCCTGTGAGCCACTGATTTCCAGCAGCTGGGAGCTGTTGGCATTTAACACGCCAATGGAGTAGATGAAAACGCCCTTGTTTCGGAGCTCCTTGGCGGGCCCAGCCACCTCGTCCTGGGCCTCCCCATCCGTGATCACGATCAGAAACTGATTTATGCCCGGCCTGTTGGTGTCGAAGTGCCGTGAAGACGTTTTCAGTGCCTCTCCGGTCAAGGTCCCTCCACCGAGCTGCTTCATCCCATTGATGGCCTGCTTCATGGCGGCCTTTTCGTAAAACTTGTCCAGGGGGAACACCTCTTGCTGGGACCCGCTGAACTGCAGGACACCCAGGTGGACTTTTCCCCGACCGATGGCAGATTTGTCCACCATGGAAGCCAAATACGTTTTCATCTTGGAGTAATCTGACGGGCTGATGCTCCCAGAACTATCGACCAGGAAAAGAATGTCCGCTTCCATGTCCTTGCACACTGTTGGGGGGGGGGGGGACATTTATAACCGCAATGTTAAAGAATAACCTGTCTCAAGCTCAATCAATATCAAGGGAAAAACCCTGCATGTTTATAATTCAGATAAACTTTGTGTATAACCTACTCACCTTCCTTAGAACAGATATCCGAGACGACATCGAGTTTGATGTTTGTTAGAGCATCAAAGTTGTTGACAAAAAATGTTTTCCCTTTAGTGGCGATCTGCTTCAGTTGTTTTTGGTCGGCTTCCATGACACCAATGGCGTAGATGGTGATGCCTTGTTTCTTCAACATATTGGCCGGAAGCTCAACTTCGTCGGTGGAACTCCCATCCGTGATAACAATCAGGACCCGAGGCACGTCCCGACTTTCGGCTGCTTTTTGGAACCAGGGGTCCATGAAGGACAGCGCCTTGCCTGTCTCAGTCCCCCCACCGTCCTGGATTACCTTGTCCACCGCTCTCTCCAGGCTACGCTTGTCCCTGTGCTGCTCAATGCTGAACTCCATCTTGGGGGATGAGGCGTACTTTACCAGCCCAATGCGGACCTGGTCCGGCCCGATCTTGAACATACGGACAAATTCCCTGACAAACTTTTTCATTTCCAGGAAGTCACTTGGACTGATGCTGCCAGATTCGTCTAATAAAAAGTAGATGTCTGCCTCCTCCGTTTGAACACAGGCTGAAAAGCGGATGGATTTATAGGAAGACAGAGAAAAAGAGATAATGTTAATTGATTCAGGATTATTAACATCATCTTTACCATGGTTCTCCTCTTTAAATGGTCAAGACAGAAAAAGGCATCTGTTTTATCTTCCTATTTTATTGATATAACTATAAATTTGCTAACACTAATAATTTTTTGCTCCAATTTGGAGTCACTCATTGCTACAAATCCTGCCACCTAGCAGAGGGAGGGTGAGGAAGTATGAATAGTCTCCTCAATCCTAATCCCTTAGAGTCAACCCTCTCTTTTCCACGCTGCAGGCTACAAAGCCTGTTCGACAAGGTTGAGCGCCAATTGTAGTAGAGGTCCAATCTACGCTACCGAGAGCCTGCTGGCAAGTTGATAGGAGACATTTGTTAGAGGCAAGCGGAGCTCTGAAAATCTTACAAATGACATGAGCTGGATTTTAACCTGCAAAATCTAGCTCAGATGAGTGCCTTCACCACCTGAGCCATTCGCGAGGCACACCGATACTATTTTTAATCAATACGTCTCAATAAACGTAAGGTCTCAGTTAAACAGTGATTAAAGTGACGGACTTATTGCTATGGAGTCATTCTTGAATCCCTCCTGTTTAGAGAAAATACTGTGAAAATGTAATATAGCATTTAAAAAGAAAAATTGATAATCAGTTACTTGGACTATAACTTAATCTTTTTTATTTTTACCTTCTTTGACGTTAAAACGAACGGCGGGTGCAGAAAAGGTGGTTTGAACAACGCCATGGCAGAGGAACTTTCTCATCTCCCCCTCCAACTTCTTCAGCAAGCCGAAGTTGTCCACTTGGAAGACGTACTTCCTTGGTGGATGGGAGGCTATCGTGTTCAGCTCGTCACGGTTCGCGTCCTTCACCCCCACGGCGTAAACGGTTACCCCTGTGCGGCGCAGGCTAGCTGCCGCATCGGTGACGTTGTCCTGGGACTGTCCGTCGGTGATGACGACGGCCACCTGCTGGACTCGCTGATCCCTTCGGCCCCCGTTGGTTTTCGAGAAAATTTTTTCCCTGGCGAACTTAAGGGCTGCGCCCGTTTTGGTGCCGCCACCACGGTACGGTAGGATGCTGATGAATTGCAGGAGGTCGCTCTTCTTCTCAAAGGTGTTTAGGTAGACCATGGACCTTGGAGTGTCACTGTACAGGACAATGCCCACCCTAACATTGTTAACGTTCACATCCAGACCGTCCACAATTTGGTAGATGAAATCCCGTATCAGCTTGAAGTTGTGGGAGTCAATGCTGCCCGATTCATCCACAATAAAGACAAGGTCGACCAGTCGGGCTGTAATGCAATCTATAAAAAAAATATAGAGATGAATTATTGTTCGGCTGAATTGTTTTAACAGCTTAAAAAAAAAAAAAAAAAAAACCTAGCCAAGAACCTGCAGATTTTGGAGCAGAAACTATCATTTTAATATATATTATACATCAAAAAGGCTATTATCCTCATTCTTCAAATATATGGTTATTGCTTTTGTGTAATCTTAACAGTTCTTTTGAACAGGAGTCTAATACAATACTACCATTCACTATCATTCCATTTCAAAATGAACCTCTTCACAAGACAGGAAGAAATTACTATAGCATTAGCTGAAATCCATTTTTTCAAAGGGTTGAAAGGTGAGAAATGAATGTTATTCAGCTCTTACCGGCATTGAATCCTAGGATCCTCTTGGACTCTATGGCCCCCTTCACCTTCTGGATTACCTGATTCATGCTACTGGGTGAATCAAGCTGGAATATGTGAGGCGCTGTTCCTATGATTTCCAGTTTTTGGGTATCGGCATTGGAGACCCCAACAGAGATGACGGTCACCCCCTGGTTCTTGATATCCTGCACGGGCCACCGGATGCTGTCCTGGGACTGGCCGGACGTGAAGACCACCAGGTACTGCGGGAAGCCCTGGGCGACGCGGCTGCCCGCAGCAGTGGTGAGGAGGTTCTGCTGGGCGAAGCTCACAGCCTGCCCCAGGCTGACCTCGTTGGCAGGAATTCGCCGAAACCGGAAGTTGTTTCGCAGGTAGTTCAGTGTCTGCTCCTTGTTGCCATGTTCGTCGAGCCGGAACTCCACCTTGGTGTCTCTGCCGAATACCACAAGGCCGATCTGGTTGGCGTCAAGGCCCACGTCCAGCTGAGTCACCAGCCGGATCAGAGCGCTCTTGATAAGCTGTGGAGGCAGCGAGCTGTCCACCAGGATCAGCACGTCTGCAAACTGCGTGGCCAGTGCTGCCATTTTCAGGGGGTTAAACAGACATTTAGAACATCTGCTCTACGTTGCTGCAAAATCAATGGCAATTACATGTAGTTCTGCAAAATGCTGAGAGACTATAAATAACCCTCAAAATACTTACACTTTAGAGCTGGCAAAGGGGATGAAAACAGACTCTGGTAATCAGAGCAGTTGATTAAACTTATTGCGTGCACTGCATCAAACACATTTTACGTTACTTTGTAGAGAAAAAGCCTAAACTAGTGTATTCAAGCCCTGTGTCGCGTTCATGTGTATCTTTGTTCCCCAACCTGTCAGTCATGACAGGACGTTACCTCTCCCTAACCCCAACTCCCCCCGTCCCGTCCCGACTACTTACCCTCTATCTTGTTTTCCACGGCGGCACACACCATCTGCAGAAAAGAGTTTGTTTGTTCCTGCAGTGCCCGGTAGCTGTCGATCTTCAGCAGGAATCGGTCGTGAGGGCTGTTGGCGATCTGCTGCAGCTGCTGATCTGCATCGCCAACCCCAACGCCTATAGCAAAGACTAAGTTGTCCTTCCTCCTGAGCTCCTCCGCCTGCTCCCAGACCTGGTCTCGGGACCTTTCGTCCATGATCACCACCACAACCTGCGGGACCGTCTGTCTCTTCGCAGATCTCACCGGTCCTCGACCATTGCCCACCTGGCTGAAACTGCTGTTCTGCAGGGCCTGCAGGGCCTGCAGGGCCTTGCCCACGAAGGCGCTACCACTCCTGTAGGTCAGGCTGTCCAAACGCTCCTGGAGGGTTCTCTTATCTGTGTACTGCCCCAGCGGGATCGCCAGGTGAAGCTCGGTGGTGGACAACGCCACCCGCACACGGACATTGTTGGGGCTAATGTCCAAGGCTTCCACAAAGGAGTGGAGGAACTTCTTGATTTCTTGGAAGTTCTCCTCACCGATGCTCGAGGAGGCACCCACTAGGAACGTGATGTCGGCAGCGGTGGCCTTTCTGCATTCTGAGAAGAAAGGGGGCGTGTGAACATTACTTATCGCTTCTGATGTTATTACAGACGAATAGTTTTACAGAAATTATAATTCTCACTGCTTTATTTGCGACAAAAATAGATGAAGAACTGGTAAACCACTTTTATTGAAACTGATATGTATTCTTTGTAAACTGATATTCTCTTTAATCCACTGGTTTTATATAGCAGTTACCTTGTGGCACCTGGGTTAAAGGACCAGTGGCCTCTTCCACAGTGGTGCAGAGAATCTGGGCAATGTCATGGGAGATGCCCTGCAGGGCAGCGAAGTTGGAAACGCTGTAGACGTGCTTCTCCTCGGGGTCACTGGCAATTTCCCTCAACTCCTCCAGATCGGCGTCCTGGATCCCGATGGCGTACAGCGTAATGCCCTTCGCCTTCACCACATCTGCCACTTGCTTCACCTCGTCCTGGGACTTACCGTCTGTGACCACCACTGCCAGCTGTGGGACCCCCGCGTCAGCCCGGCTCCCAGCCTGAGCCACGAAATGGTGTTCGAGCATGTACTTCAGGCCGAGCCCCGTCTTGGTGCTGCCGCTCTGGTAGGGCATGCTACTAATGTTTCTCAGGATCTCGTTTTTGTCCTGGAAGGTGTTGAGGAAGAACTCCGTGTGGGGGAGGGTGCTGTACTGGATCAGTCCGATTCGGACCCGGTCCAGGCCCACGTTAAAACTGTTCACCATCGTGAGAAGAAACTGGCGGATCTGCTGGAAGTTCTCCTGCCCAATGCTCGAGGAGCCGTCCACCAGGAACACGATATCCGCCAGCGCTTCCTTGGTGCAGACTGCAATGGGAACACTCGTTAGCATTTTCATGCTCTGCCTGCAGATTCCAGTGTCACACTAATCTCTTCGGCAGTTTGTCATATCGCACCTACCTGTTTTTTGAGCTCCACTGGGCACTAAACAGGCCGCGGTGGCCACAGCAAACAAAAGTCCCCACATTGCCCCCTAGTGCCAGAAGGAGTAAAAATTTCTGAAAGCAAAAATGCACAAAGGAACAAAATTTAATCAAATTTCAACTCTCACGTTCATAGGTTTCCTGGGGTAAAATATAAGATATATACATTAAACATTGAATGCAATCTCTGCTGAGAAGATTTACAGTTTTGTTTTGGTGTTGGTTCAGTAAAGAATGAAATGAACAGCACAGCAGAAATTTTTTTTTTAAAGGGCTACAGAAGGCCCCGACCCAGTCACTGGTAGCAAATTTCCTCTGTGAAAACAGCAACAGCAACTTGAATATGCAGTGCCCAAAATAACCACAGCGGGGAGCTAGTTTCTGACTCATAGCGTAGTGAGCCACATAAGGCTGTCTTCAAGGGTGCAACCAAAACCTTACAAGTTACTTTTCACACAACCCTGAGACAGGGTTCTCATGCAGTCATATGGTTAGGGTGAGCAATTAAAAGTAAATACTGGGACAAAAATCTGTCTGCTGACAAAATAATTACTAATGATTTGTTAACATATAATGTCAATGCATAACAAAAGCCCTTAGAGCTGACCTTGTGGTTCATCAAAACACATGTTTTATTTACAGACCCTACTTCACCACAGCTGGGAGAAAAAGGAAGAAAGCCAGAAAAACTCTCTTTAGTGTTTAGTGTTTGCTTCTTAATCTGGGCCTGTCCCTCTCTTCCTTACTGGTTCTAATGGGCAATTCTTACTGGCAATTGGGGCTTTCAGTCTCACCTCACTTATCCAAACCAACCGATTACTGCTTCCAGTTCAGGACAATTTCAATGCAAGATTGGGGTCAATGCTGGAACCAAGGTTTGATCAATCACAAAACATGGATGTTTTCAGTTATACATGTTTGGATGAATGCGTTTATAATTTGAATAATTCTCCAGCGGTTTTTTTGGGCGGGCGTATTTTAATTTGTATTTGTTATTAGATGTGCACAAGTTCAAAGATGACAGTAAGGTCATTTTTGTCAGGATAGTCTTTGAGAATAGAGGGAACCCCCTTGCTTTCTGAGAATCCCCGCCTAGGCTCTAGAGGATCAGAGGGTTTTATCATTTAATAAGCCAATCGGATGCCACGGCACTCTTGAAAGTGAAGCTTAGCTTTAAATGGGCCGAACTTTCAATTCAACCCAAAGAATAACAAAAAAGTATAAAATAAAATTATTTTTTGGACAGGTTTTTTTTACAGTTGGGTTCGTATGTAGACCAGATTTATAATGAAAGAGGCCTTGGCACAAACCTCAGAGTGTAATTAAGTTCCACGATTGTGTAATAATGTTTTGTACAAATCGACCGTAACACAAGAGGATTTACAAATATGGAAGCCCTCTGGATGAAGAAGAAGTTATTTTTTTTTCAAAAAAATAAAAAAAATAAAATAAATAATTCGGAAACATATCACATAAGCCAAGAAGTCTCAGTACTCGTGTCCAAAATAAACCATTTGAGTTTATAAATGTTTATGTGTAGCGGCTTAATTATCCATGTCAGCAATATTAAATAGTCTTTATAATCTAAGCCATTTCTTGCTAATACTCCATAACTTCGTATGTCACAGGCAAGGCAGCTATCAGTTTTTTTTTGTTTTTTTTTTTTTGGGGGGGGGGGGGGGGGGGTATTTTGCAGAATTATTTTATTTAAAAATTAATTAAAAAAAAACACCCAAGCTTTTTTGTAACAAGCC
>JAOYSI010054604.1:0-25033 GCA_025775065.1 Hiodon alosoides
TAAATTAGACACAGGCCTAAAGTGCTTAAGAACATGTGGATCTAAATTTGGTTTCTTTAAAGTTGGTTTAATTACCGTTACCTTGAGAGACTCAGGGACATATCCGGATACTAATGATGCGTTAATAATGTTTAACATTGGTTTGGATGATACTGATAGAATATCTTTCACCAACTTCGTTGGTATTGGATCAAGGAAACAAGTGGACAGTTTATGACATTCCGCCTTTGCTAGCCCTGGACCAGAGTCACGGCCCAAGGCTCGGGAGGACTTTCGTGGCGGGCTCCGTAAAGTCCAGACTTAAACCCGATTGAAATGTTGTGGCAGGACCAGAAGAGAGAAGATTGAACACCCTCATCTCCATTCTGCCTGGCTTTATACTTTCCCCGACTCTTTGCTTCCAATTATCTGTTCGGCCAGGATGCAAAGAAAGCAAGGTCAGTCTGTTTGAGAAACTACATGCAGTGGAAATGTACATAAATATACAAAATAGATACAAAGTCACAGAAATATAAAGCTCACATTTTTGGCAGCTTGCAGTGTTAGAGTCTTTACATGCATTCCGTCAATCCTCCCTTAGAAACTATAAAAATACCTTCAAAATTGTTCACTAATTTGTGAACACAGCCCGTAGGCTGACAACAGGGCATAGCAATCGCAAACACAAACACAATCATAATGGTTACTATGACAGCAGTTTCTGGACCTCTTAACGCATGTGACCAGACCTTGTAGGTCTTCCGAAACATTGTAAATAGGTGCAACATTCTTCTCCCAATAGTGATTGCAGACACCACCTGTGCAATTTTGGAGGATAGCTATCTACAATGGCTACCTTCTCAGCAGTAATGCTCATTAGCACATATTGTTTGCCACTTTTTCCAAGTGTGCTGGCCCTCAGGCTTATCTTGACCATTGTCTGTCTTATTCCCTACATAGTGAAGGAAGAATAAGTAAGGTCCTTCCCACCTAGCTCCCTGTGGTACCTTTCGTGGTTTTAGCACATACCCACTATCCTGGGATGATGCTATTACGTCTGTCCGGCAGAGGTATCCATGGTGCTTTCACCTGGGAGTGTGCTTTAGAGCCTGCATCTGAGAGGCAGTGGCAAGAGACCAGCACAGAGTTAAAAATCAGGTGTGTATCTGCATATCTGAGACCTTTTGTGGGCTGAGGTCTATTTGCTTGTTGTTTGCAGTGGGGGTAGGGGCAGTGTATCTTCCATGCAGCACCCAGCAGGTGGGAAAGTTCTTTGATCAACGCTTCCATGAGGGAATCTCAAAAAAAGCAGATAATTAATTATTAATCTGTATATATTCAGCTTTCCTGCCACACTCTCTTAAATATCTCCTAATATTATGTCACATCCTCTCATTATTTCTTATTTCTCTATTTTATTTCCTTATTTCATGAGCTTTAACCATCATGCTTCGTCTACGGCTCCACACACACACAGGTTCTGAGGTGGCACTGTTCATGGAGGTGGTTGATACAACCTCAGATGTACTCGTCTACAGTGCCGTGAAAAAGTATTTGCCAACTTCCTGATTTCTTAGTTTTTTGCATATTTGTCACACTTAAATGTTGCAGATCAAACTAATTTTAATATTAGACAAAGATAACCCGAGGAAATGCAAAATGTTTTTAAATGATGATTTCATTTATTAAGGGAAAAAAGCTATTCAAACTTAGCTGGCCCTATATGAAAAATTAATTGCCCCATAAACCTAATTACTGGTTGTGCCACCCTCAAATCAAGCATTTGCAATAACTGGCAATGAGTCTTTCACATCGCTGTTGAGGAATTTTGGCCCGCTCTTCTTTGCAGAATTGTTTTAATTCAGCCACCATGGGGGGTTTGAGAGCATAAACGGCCCATTTAAGGTCATGCCACAGCATCTCAATCAGATTTAAGTCCGGACTTTGACTAGGCCACTCCAAAAGGTTTTTTTTTTTTTTGAGCCATTCAGTGGTGGACTTGCTGGTGTGTTTAGGATCATTGTCCTGTTACATAACCCAAGTGCGTTTGAGCTTGAGGTCACAAACTGATGCACTGATGCAAACTGACACTCTCCTTCAGGATTTTCTGGTAGAGAGCAGAATTCATGGTTCCATCAATTACAGCAAGTTGTAAGAAAAAGTTGCAAAGCAGCCCTAGACCATCATATAACCACCACCATGTTTGACTGTTGGTATGATGTTCTATTTATGAAATGCTGTATTAGTTTTACGCCAGATGTAACGGGACGCATACCTTCCAAAAAGTTCAACTTTTATCTCGTCAGTCCACAGAATAATTGCCCAAAAGTCTCGGGGATCATCAAGATGGTTTTTGGCAAATGTGAGACAAGCCTATGTGTTCTTTTTGGTCAGCAGTGGCTTTCGCCATTTTTGTCCAGTCTCTTTCTTATTGTTGAATCATGAACACTGACCTTAACTGAGGCAAGTGAGGCCTTCAGTTCTTTAGATGTTGTTCTGGGTTTTTTGATGACCTCCTGGATGAGTCATCGATGCGCTCTT
This sequence comes from Hiodon alosoides, assembly GCA_025775065.1. NCBI lineage: Eukaryota > Metazoa > Chordata > Actinopteri > Hiodontiformes > Hiodontidae > Hiodon > Hiodon alosoides. The sequence continues at coordinate 2,521 of JAOYSI010054604.1, forward strand.
GGAGTAATTTTGGTAGGCCGGCCACTCCTGGGAAGGTTCACCGCTGTTTTCTCCATTTGTGGATAATGGCTCTCACCGTGGTTCGCTGGAGTCCCAAAGCCTTAGAAATGGCTTTGTAACCCTTTTCCAGAGAGATCTTTTAGCCTACTTCACATTGTCAGACAGGTTCTATTTAAGTGATTTCTTGATTCAACAGGTCTGGCAGTAATCAGGCTAGTGAAATTGAACTCTGAAAAAAAGGGGGGGCAATTACTTCTTCAGGTAGGTTTGGATAGCTTTTTTCCCTTAATAAATGAAATCATCATTTAAAAACTGCATTTTGTATTTCCTCAGGTTATCTTTGTCTAATATTAAAATTTGTTTGATCTGCAACATCTGTGACAAATATGCAAAAAATTAAGAAATCAGGAAGGGGACAAATACCTTTTCACTGCACTGTATGTCTAGGTGGAAATAGGGAGGAGTAAGCATAAAGGGCACCAACTCAGTGGTTAGGGTACAAAAAGGATTTAATAATGTAAATAGGGATAATAAACACATGCCAAGAGGACACAACTGAGAATGGTACCAAAGAAAAGAACACAAAACAAGTTCCCTATGCTGACCTACAAGCTAAACCTATGCTACAAAGTACAAGGGTGGCACCTGGCATTCAAATAACAAAGAACAAATAGAACAAGATGATGGAAACCATGGTGAACCATGGTGTTGGTCTGAATGCTTCTGAGAAGTCTCTAATGGTACTGAGACCGACAGGGAGTTCTCCAGTCACAGGCAACATTCGAAGGAACTGCTCCTGCTGCTGCGGATTGGCGACTGAAATTGACCACTTCTGTGTCCTGCCTTCCTTCTTCCTTTTTGTCTTTTCAGAGTAAAAGCAGATGTTGCGCACTCTGTCCGCCTCCACCTTCTTGGTAGAGAGTTTGTTCCATGCACAAGCTATGCTGGTGGGTGCCACATTGGTATACCCAAGACCAGTGGTTCCCAAACTTTTCTTATTTCGTACCCCCTTCCAGATTTACCAGCTAGCCCTGGAACAGGGTTCATTTTAACCCCTTCAATGCCAACGGATTGTATACAATGTGCACATTATAATACACATGAACACACATAATATACGACTATAATATCAATACATTTAATTTACGTTGTTAATTTTTATATATACGTTTACTTAAAAAATGGGTTAATAATACAGCTCACCATTATTGTGACGGGTGAGCTTGTTTGTTCGAGCATAGCCGCATGATGTTTGGAGTGATGGGTGATAGCTTGAGTCGTAAATTGGTTTCTACAGAAAGACGCTGACGATACTTTGATTTAATTGCAGTGAGTTTCCACTTTTAAACAGGTAAGTTGTAGCAAACGGCATCAAAACTGTTACAGCCTTGTCCGACAATTCGGGGAACTCATCTCGCATTTGGATCCAAAACTCAGACAACTGTTTTTGTAGGAACTCAGTCTTAAATCCGCTGTTAGTTGAGATGTCCAGGAGGTTTTATTTTCGCAAATTGCTCTGCAATACGCAAAATTAGAAATATTACTAATATTGTGCAAAGCATACAAGATCGCCGAAAGAATTAAAAAACGACTACGTTCTGAAATCAGTTACTAGATCGGACTGTTGCTGAGCAACGGAAACCACGCTGTACGATGATTGACGGTGAGAGGGCTCTGAACTTCATGTATGTTTCTGTGTTCTCATCGGTACAAAGCCCCTACATGAAAGCATGTCTCTCCCAGTCTAAAATGGAATAGAAACACTTACTTTTAACTACAGTAATTCCATACTAATATGTCGTATTAAAATGTAAAAATCTTCTTACTTTTCTTCTTAAACAATTTCATGAATTGTTGTAAACATTATTGTTGGTTTTACACAGTCATCTTACCCTGCCATGCAATCACAGTGAGCACTTACAATGGGTCCTGTGCTCTATTGTATGGCTTCACATGAGTCCTGAACACTGTGATATCAGTTAAGGGTCTGTAAAGCTGCACAACATGTACCTACCCTCTTGCAAAAAATGTGTGAGCCTCAGGGAATTTTTAGTTATTAATTTTACTATCTGTGTGAATCCCCGTATGAGAGTATGAAAATTCATGTCAAGTTGGTGCACTGTGCTCACATTAATTACTTGGTTTGATGCATCGATAATCAGTACATAGTATACCGGTGGATTTACACACATATGGTAGTGGTAGAGACTGTCCACCTACATAACTAGCATTGGGAGGGTGAAATACCGTCACCAAAAAACAAATACAAATACCTCAGAACTCAATCTGCCGCCATTCAAATTCAAAGGTTTGTTTTCACCCAAAAAGGGGCAGTAACCATGCCGCGGCGTCTCCAAACGTCTTAAGACATTCAAAATTGTAGTGTTAACATGTACAAACGTCTTAAGGCGTACAAAAGTCAGTATCAGCCGCTGTCTCACCGTTGTTTTGAGGGTTATTGCTTGCTATACTCAGTGCTGGCATTGTCATTTTTAACCAGTTATTTGTAGTTGGTTTTGGAAACATGTTTTCCTGCCCACAGTTGTACACGGTATGCATTTTGGTAAACTGTAGCGTGGCAATATGCTATACAGGATACATGTTTTTTTTTTTCATTTGTGGATTATCCTGATTACAATTAAATTGCTTTTGAATTGAGAATAACAGCTAAATCAACGTAACTTCACCACAATTTCTATTCTGATTAAGCTATGACTACAATTTAGTTACGGATAACTGAAAAAGAATGTGATCAAATAAATAACTCATACTGAGTGCAAATTTCGGGATAGTGATTGGTCAAAATATATCATGTGTTCTTCCTCTGTTTTAACTACTGTCAGACAGTCCTTCTTCAAAACCCTCTTATACGTCATCTCCCTGCTGCTCGTACCGAGGAGGTAGAAATCCAGACAGAACTAATCGAAAAAAATGCTGCTGAATAGAGCCCGCTAAGAAAGGAATAGAATGGCGACAATACCAACTAAGGAGCAGAAATAAGAAGTGTAAATCTTAACTGTTGTTTTGAATATCTGTTATTTAATCTGATCACAGGAGCGAATTTATCGTTATGCAGTAAGTGAAATGTTTATTTACAATTAAAATGTTAATTCGAAAATTAAATCGACGGTTGAATTCCGGTGAGCTTTGACTTAAGGCCTTAACTCTAAGGGAAAACGTTAACTGTTCAGCTAACAACCTACTAGTTGAAAGTGGAAATTGATATCAAATCACAGGAGTCGTATAGATACTTTTCAATTTAAAAAAATGCTGTTATTAATAATACTTAAGATATATTTTCAGATATTAGTAAACTTTTTGTGCATTTCCACTATCAGCTGATGGCAGGTTAAACTCGGGGGGCTTTAGTAAATTCGAGTTTGATACTAGGTACGTTGTGTAGAAATATAGTGAACCATTTAGTGTTTATGCGTGTTTAAACTCCCAAAACATGAATTATTTATATATATCTCCATTTTTCAAAAATGACTGTTTTAAAATAAGTAATTTCAAATTAATTAAAAAAAATTAAGTGCGCAATAACAAGAAAATGCGATGCAATTGTTTTCAAGATAGAAAAAAAAAGTGGTTGTTCATCTGCGAAACCAGTTACCCACCGCACAATTGTTCATCAAATTAAAAATGAATGGATAAAAACCAGGTAGGCCAATGTCTCCCTACAAAGTGCAGCAAACACGAGATTCCTTAATAAATTGCCTGAAGTGAGGATTTGTGCGATTTATTTTAATACTGCTCAGTGTATTTAATTTTTTTTTTTTAGTTTAAAATTTTATTAGTTACAAAAATGACAACTACCTTATAAACGAATCCCATCAATTAAATTTATGACGGTTTCTATTTAAGCCTAATGTTACTTTTACTTTTTACATTTTAGTCATCTAGCAGATGATCCAGACCAGAGCAATGTACCAAAGTGCTGTTGTTTAGGAGTTAATGTGCAATTGCAGTTACTGAGCTACCATGCCTTATTGATGAGTACTGCAAGAAGGTACATAAAGCTAGAATGTAAGTGTTTTGTTTTGCTTTATAAGTGTACTCTTTTTTCTGAGCTTCCCACTCGTAATTATGATTCGGAAGACCATGAGAACTGTATACTTATTGGAAACCTGTATCTTAAACCCATATTTACAAGTGCACTCAAATTTACCATCAAGGTCATGGTGAGGGTGGTAACACTAACTCAAAAGAGATTGCATGGCATTAATATTAATGACTGCAAAACCATGCCCCTCCATTCCTGGCATCAGTGGAAAGGGTGGCACACAAAAGCTGCGGTTTAACATAATAAATAAAGAAAAACGTTTTAACGTCTTAATTTTTTTCGAATTATGAATGGGAAGTTTTTTTATTAGAAATGGAATCACTTCAGCCACTTTAAACACTTTAGGCTCTAACTAACAAATGTGGTCATGTTTAATTTATACAGATTTTTAAAGTTTTAATTATAAAAAGTTTTCAAGTTACAACAATTTGGACCTAAGCTCTCACTAATCAAAACATGAGGAATAAAAACTCTAAACCCTGAGATTTGAGATTAGCCCCCTAAACTCCACCTTCTGAAAATTTAAGTTTTTTGAAGACCATTATGCCAAGCATATAATGAACCAAAATTTTCTTTAGGACTGAAATTGGGAAGTTGAAGTTGGGATCTGAAATTTGCAGTCTTTTTACACATGGTTAATTGTGGTGAAAAAATTTAGATATTTGGATAAATCAAAGGACAAACAGCTGCAAACTTTATTTCAGCAGATTTCTTTCTTTAAAAGATGGCATTACTTATTTGTTAAAAATAAGTATAGTTCAGCAGAAAAGTCCCATTAAGTTGGAATGTCTTGTAAACAAGATCTTACTTGTTAAACTATAACATAATTTAGTTTGATTGGCAACTAGGGGTAGTTAACAAATGAGGCTCATTGTAGTACAATTTGTATATTTTACTTGAAATGTTTTTCTCCAATTAATATATATTTGACTTCATTACTGTTAGCTGTTGACGTTTATTGTTATTTATTTACATACCCTGTTAATTTAATTGCATGTATCGTTATTGAATTTGCACTTTTAATGAGTAGCTGTTATCAGTTTTAAAAATTATTTACACAGTTGCAGTGGAGATAAAATATTAGATCTTATCTATATCAATGATTTTGTGTATATAATTTATTATTGATATTTGCAGATACCGCTTTAATATGAAATCTGTGAGATTATCTGATACTATTGAACTGTATATTATTGTTTCGTACAATATAGTTAGATCTGAATGTTTGATGGGCTTTTTTGCCTTTTCTGTCTTTTGGGTAAATATGCACTTTGTCATGTGTTTTACTGGTTGGTTTTGAGTTACGCTAGCCTTATTGGAAGCAGTAAACTTATTGAAAGTTTACTATTTCGGTTAAACAAATTCTTTCTATTGGCCACCAGATTTGACCATTTACTTTTCCCTTTTTTTACGTGCACTCAAAATAAGTTTTTGTCTGGGACAAAGAAAACATGATTTTAATGTAATGTGTCATTTCATTTTATAAGGTCTGCTACTTAAAATCTCTTTGTGAACCATAAATCGGATTGACTCCAAATTTGGTATTTGGACTAAGCTTGAACTAAATTGGAAAAGGAGAAGGAAAAGCTGTTGCATCCAAATTGTGCATACAGTATGTATATGAGGCTTGTTATCCATTCAGCTTGAAATTTTACGTATTGTTAAAAAAATTTAAAAAAAAAATCTTCTCATGAACCGTATATTGACATGAACCGTTTCGTTGACACAAAATTTGCCAGATGGATGCCTTGCCATAGTACCTAAAAGTTGCAAAGGAGAAGTCGTGGGCCAAAAGATGCGCAAATAACTGCCAATCATATGGCAGAATATGTAAATATCCAGATAATGCTCATTTCTTATCTAATCAACGTGATATTTCTTGTTGGCAAAGAAATTCTATGTTGCCCTTCAAAACAGTCTACCGAACCGATATACTGTGTTTTCATTGTTTTATATCAACATATTTTGAGGGTTGTACTCTTATGCTAAATTAATAGGTGTTATCCCAGCTTTGACATTGGTTGCCATTGGCTCATTGTTGCTTGCAGCTATATTTTTATTTTTATTTGTGCAGTCATTATATGACAAAGGCTAACGGTACAGGTATTCGCTGTTGTAACATTTGCTATTGGATTATCATCATATTACATTTTATTAATAGTTTATGTAGTTAGTGTGTTTTGTATTTTAACCAAAAAGTAATGCATGTCTGTTAAATAAGATGTAAAAATAAAATAATCATGAACATAATGAACAACGATATGATTTCATATAGGCTCCTTTCTGGATACACTCAATTTATGAAAGTAGTTTCAATGTGATTATGGTTCTAATGCAAAACCCTTACACCCTGCAGTTCGGCCTTGCAATAGACATCTTTGATTTTGTCTCTTGAAAGCAGTTGATACTTTTTTTTCAGAAATTTGGTGACATATCTCATTAGTAGGCAGCAGGTTTGGTAAAAATCACTGCATAGTACTCGTCTTGTTCAATAGCAACGGTGTCATGTGAGCCAGCCTTTCCATTTCCCATGTCCTCAGTTTGATAAACGGGGTTGAGTGCTTGAGCACCCTTTTTATGAGGTGCCTTTTTACTTTTGTGCTGAAACCTTTGGTTTATTGCCATTTTAAAAATTTTCATCTAGGCGGGCCACAGCTGGTTTCGATGTCAGCGATTCTCTATGCTTGAGAGTATTGATCCTTTGTTTTAGGATTCCCCTTTTTACCCTGTAAGATTTGCTGCAGGAAGACATCATTGATGCTATGTCAGCTGTCAGAAGACGTTGGCTTTTCAGATTAAGTTGTTGGCTGAAAGGGCTGCTTCCATATTGACATGTTGAGGATTTCATGAGCACATCTTTCAACCTGAATGGGAAGTCCTCCTGGACTTTTTCCTGGCCATCTATGGCGTGTATCTTCCTCCTCTGCCTCTTCACGTCCCCAAACATGGCTACATCCAGAGGCAATCCCATTATTCTTTTTTTCTTATGGAAATATTCAGTGATATGTAGGTAGCATGTCCATTAAAGATAATGATCTGTGGATTAGACAGGACAGAGCATTTGAGGTAGACTGTGGCTTGCAGCATTGGCAGAAATACTGGCAGTTATTCTCTCTGTAGTGTTCTAATAAACATTTTTTGCTCCTCTAGATGCTAAGACCTCACGAGCGGTGTTTTATCTTGTCGAATATGTTCACTGGTTTATCTTTTATCTTGGCCTTAGTCATATTTCTGCTCAAGACCTCAAACCAGTCGGAAAGTTCTGATCTGCTGCTGTTTATTCCCTTGCTTCTGGAAACTGTTCTGACTTTCTTAGACGACGGCCATCCTAAATTGCTAAAACCGTTTGCAGTCTCGTCTTCCATTAGGAAATGGAGTCCACTCTTGCACATACTCCTGTATAAGGTTGAGTAGGTCTGATTTAGTAAATCTCCAACTCTACTGGCAAAGAATCTAAATGGATGGAGAGTTACAAAAGATTTAGATTTTATTGAAGATGTTCAGTTAATTCATTTTGCCCTTTTCCACTTTTTTCTATTATTGATATTTGAACAATGTGCAAGTTTAAACCACATTACCTACAGCCTCACAAGAATATTTTTCAATTTTAGGCATTTGTAATACTACAGCCTTAAGATATTAAGACACTCTGCCATCTCTCTCTTAACTAAAGTAGGTATTGCTACCATGATGCACCTCATCTTTGACTTTCTCCTGTACTCTACCTAAATTACTTACTGTCCACTTTTGTGTGAGAGTGGACAAGTTTGTGATTGTTCCCTCTGTACCGGTGTCATGCGTGGGCACAAACTGTTTCTTTTAAGCATCACCTTTGAAGAGAAACTTGGTTTATTATAATATAATGTAGGAATAACTGTAATGTATATGAATGCAATTAAAACACCTATGCTATCTAACCAAAATGGCTCAATAGTAACTCACTATGGCTTAATTGGAACACTAGTGGCTTGTCTTTGGGATAAATATACACTGTAAACTACAAAACTATGCAGTTTGTGATCATGATGATAATTTATTTATATCTAACTTGGGGATGTAATTTTTATGCTAGTGTACCATTTAAGCCCACCTAAAATATTTGCTCTATTTCAAATAAATGATCTGTATGTGAAATGTATGACAATTTTTGTTTAATTTAATAGTAAAATAAGTCCTAATGTATTGGAAAATGTTTGAATTATGTTTGCTTGATATCTATTATGTTGCAGTTGATTAAGTGATGTAGCTACTTTATTAGACATGTAGTATGCGAGCTAGCTCATTAAAACCAGTCTTCATATCTGTAAATGTGATCTGCAGGTCTTCTACACCAAACGTCCTGCAACTTCTAAAATGATAACTAGGAAGTATTAGCACATGGATATCCATAAATTAATAAGAAATGACTTGCTTTAAATGGTGACATGGATGTAATAGCAGATACATTGGTAGAGACATTAAACAGAACCAAAACTTAGTAAATTGAATCCAAAGATGGAAGTGGGAATATGGACTTAATATGCCACATGGCCAAGAGTTGGTGGATTCAGCTATTTCTGGCCACACCCTTTGGTGAAAAACATAGATGAACACTTGGGCACTAGAGTGGCCTTTATTGAAGAGCTCAGTGACTTTCAACTTGGCACTGTTCTAGGATGCCTTCTTTCCAACAAGTCAGTTTGTTGAATTTCTGCCCTGTAGAGCTGCCCGGTCAACTGTAAGGCTTAGCCACGAAGTGGTTCACAGAACAGGTATCGCAGAGTGCTGAAGTGAGTAAAAATTGTCTGTTCTCACTACCGAGTTCCAAACTGTCACTGGAAATAAATCAGCAAAGTACATGTTTCTTCAGGAGCTTCATGAAGTGGGTTTCCATGGCTGAAAAGCCTAAAATCACCATGCGCAATGCAAAACAATTTTTTTCCTAATTGTCTGCCCTACTTTTGTAGTGCTATCCTTATAAGACAAATGTTTCAGAACAAGTTTGTCTCTTTGGTACATCCTAGCTAGCTCATTTACATTGTATAACTTAATGTAAAAGACGACGTCGATTTACAAAAAAACAACTTGCTTTATTGTCAACTGGGGGACACCACACTCGCCTGGTCGAAAAAACGATAACGAGGCAGCCAGGATTAATGGTTAAAATGGAAGGCACACAAGCTTACCACCCCACGCTTTTAGAAAAAGAAGGGCAGGAGTGTTGTGCGGAATTATTTTGTGTGCAAAGCAAATGAGCAAGGCCAAACAAAATATCCATCCAAGCAAATGCTTTAAAGCGGCGCTTTAAGGCGGTGCAAACAGAAGTAGGAAACGCCTCAAATTTGGCAGACAGGCACCTTAACATCTTCACAGAATTCAGATGGGTTAGTGTAGATCATTAAATGAATGCATCACTTGTACAATTAAAAAATGTAAGTCCTCAGTAAAACAGATTTGAAATACAGTGCAGTGTTGTGCTCGACTTTGGAACAATAGTATTTTTCTGCATTCCCATTTTTACAGATGACATCGGTAGTTTGATTTTATTTGATCAAAACCACCCAGTTGCATATGGTTAGTCTACACAGCACTACCTTGTTACCACTAAGCTTATTAAAATGGAATAATTTAGTGCATTTAATCAATCAGATGAATCAGTCATGTAATTGTATTTGTTATTAGTAAAAGACATAAAACCTCGTCCTAATATGTAGAGATTGGTGCTTAAAAACTCCTGTCCTGAAACAAATAAGTCACAGCATGAGGAAATTAAAACTAATCATATTGAAATGGAGTTAAAAGCTGCTTTCTGTTACAGTTCATTTCAATTTAATGTTGATAATGCCCACCACTTTGTAGTTACAATATTTGAAATTAATATCTGAATAAATTAGTAAGTCCCATGTGGTGTAGTTAAAATATCGCTAATTTTAGTGGGGTTTATTTTCCACCTCAACAATGACTAGATCCTCATCCATTTTCAATGTTAGTTGAACAGGTACTGTTTAGTTGGCTGCTACTTCACTACAGGAAATGGGAAATGCGGACCAATGAATAGCTGAGGGACTAGCCTGCCAGACTCATGAAATAAACTTAATAAAAAGCATCTGATAACGCTTCTGGGCGAAGAGAGCGGGGCAAAACTTTGATGAGCTCTTCTACTTAGGACACCGCAATTGATTCAAATGCAAATGATGTGTATATTGATATAAATACATGTGTCCATGTATAATTGCAGTGTTGTTTTGCATAGTTACACTACTTAATGAGTAAAACTTTCGTTGCAATTTATGGATCTGAATGTACCCTGTGTCACATGGAATTTTCTTTAATGCTAGGCAAAGGCATCCATAAAATACCTTTTATTGAATATTTTATGGTTATAAAAATAAATTTGAGACATTGCTGAAAAACAATTTAGTTTTTAATCATTTAGAGTAACTGGTGGAACTGGAAATGATATCCATCTTAAATTGAAATCAAAAGGAATGTGTAAAAACGACATGCATCTACCCAAGGGGAGAAGGTTGGAGCAGACGGTGGCATTGCAAATTAGATGCCTAGTGTGAAGTCACTAAAGCCGCTAAATTTCCCATTGCTGCTGACTGAGGTAAAGTGACGATGGAACGTAAACGTGCAAATTTAACTGCAAAATTCCAGTAGATGGCACACCACCTTTTAATTTACAATGACAGCACGCCATTTCAGAGGCACCTCATGGGGTATTACAGCGTGAGGTATTTTCATAATTCTGTGAAAAGATGACAAGCAAATACAGTGAATCTAGAGTTGCCTTTATGGCGCCTTATCTTAGAGTTGTGTTGGGTGCGCTGGCAGCAACTTTTGTGAATGATGCTGGATTGAAAAAACAGTTTTAGTTAACTCAAACACTTTATCCACAGAGCTCTACTCTTTATAAATACAGGTTTGGTGCTGAGAGAAGCAATGTCACGTGACATTCTAAAGGAAATATTTCCCTTTAACAGGCATCTTGCATGGAATAGCTTTAAACAAGGTAATTTTAAAGTGGTAAACTGAACCATATTGGTACACACACTGTGTATAGTGGACATTGCTTATTCAGAACAAGATCATTAATAAATTACTTTAATGTCTGAATTTAAATAATTAAATAAATGACCAATGACCTTTGCTCATGGGAACCAATGCAGGCAGGACACCAAGGCTGGAATAACACCTGACAGAAGTGGACAAATAATTTGTTTTTGGTAGAGTTACCAAAGAAAGCGTCAAAGAAAGCGCCAATTTACTGGTTTAGTTATTTTGATACTTTAATATCTCTTTTTTTAAATTTCTATGAACAATCTGTTGAATTTGCTATTTGGATTGTATGCAACTTATGTTTTTAAGATATGAGCCAACAACCCAAAATTTGTTGATTTCATGTCAACGTAGTATTTCGATGTTTAGAAAATAATGGATTATGTTGTTGGCAAACTATTCCTGGCGAATAGAATTTTTTTCTTTCTGCATAGTTAACTTTTAAAACCAAGCCATTTTACAAAATCCAGTTACTCGAATGTACCATGTGATGTTGAGGTTTCAGTGTTTTGAAGTCCGATCTGCTTGCTGGACAAAAAATATGGTAAAAAGCTTTCTATAAGATTCTCTCAGTATTTGTTGGGGGCCTCTGAGTTTTTTTTTCTAGGTTTCGAACCAACGCTCTTGTTTAGAATAATGCATTACTGTCTCTACTGCTAATAAATAGTTCTAGGTTTTAATACATCCATTGATCCACAGTGTTTAAAAACTTTATATTTTAATTTGACTTTGTCACAAAACATCTTGACTTGCCCGGTCTCAAACGCCATGCAGCGATCTTGCTAGCCAGTACAGTTAAGCTGCTTTCAAATGATACGCGCATATTCACAAAATATTTAAGTGAAATATTTAATAGTTGCTCTGAGTTGTCAACTTTTCTTTACATTAACTAATTTAATTGGTAAATGAAACTACTTTATGACTTTCATAAAAATGCATAATTTTGTTTAACCTAACTTGACCAAACAAACTTTATGTTAGTTTATAGCATTTTAGACATGTTGGTAAATTTGATTCATGTGAACTAAAAATAACTTCTGAGGCATTGAAAGTATAGATGCACTGAAAGTCATACTTTTTAAAGCCCATCTGTGAAATAAGTACTTCTGACTGCCAGCCACCATACTATCTTGTATATCTAATTAAAAATGAATAGTAATTGTATTGATGAATAAAATAAAGGCAGGCTAGTCTCCCTGCAGAGTGTTATGTGCAGCAAACATTTCACCAAAGATTCCTTCATAAATTACTGACAGAGGAAGGTCGTGCAATTTGTTTCAGTGCTGTATATTTAGTGTTTATTTTAAATCAAATAGTTTTGCAGATAGGATTGTTCATTTGGTAATCTACTATCAGTTCAATGTATAACCATGTTTCTGTTTAAGACTAACATTGGCTAAAACTTAAGGGTTTATTTTGCTTTATACATGTATTTATATAGGATGTCTATTTTCCTTCCTCAGGTATTATTCAGTGTGCAAAAACGAATGATATACTTTTTCACGATACTGAACAACTAGAACAGTGCCATTCTACTTCTACTTTCGCACACGTTTTGCATCACTTTGTCGATATCCAAAATGTCCTAAATATTTATATTGGCCGGTGACTGTCTAATTTTTAACCTAATGCTGTCTGATACCGCTATATGACCAGTTGATCGATGTGTTGTGGTGTTTAATGAACAAAACGGCACATCGTCTCAGGACAAACTGTGCGTAGTACTACATACTGTTTAAACTCAAACTGGTGGTGTCGTCATGCTTACAATTGGTGTAAGCTCATAAACGGAAATATGTAAACCAAACTCTTAACCAGTTTATCTTTCTTTCCCCACTCTGTATTGAAATTTGTATGTAACTAATTTTGTGTTGCGATCCATAGTTTAAGAAGTGTGGCTTTAAACAAGGGTTTAAAGTGTATGATACAGACAAGGGCAGATTCTAAGGTTAGTTTTGAGGGATTCTAAGGGTTGGTAGTTGTGAAATGAAAAATATGTAGCGATTCCAAACGAGATTAAATGCTAATGCCCTCTAAGCATCATGGCATCTATAGGTATGTAACTTTTTGTCAACATGCAAATTATATGTAAAGTAGAACCCAATGACTGACCCAAAAATATTATTGAATAATAATACTTTGTCAGTATATGGAAATTGTTATGATGCAGACATGCTGATATATTTACATCCTGTAGTTTCAGATCCCCGATGACCGGAACAGAGGTTGTACAATAGCTGTTTAGAGGAATTTAAATGGAAGTGTTTAAAATATTTTCATGTTTCAAAGTTCTGGCATCAGATGCTAGTAAGTGTATGTACCATAAGGTTATACAAATGCAGGGAAAATATGTAGCCTAGATGGTCAACTACCATATAATGATATTTTTTTAGTCATCCGTTATAGGCATTAGTTTGTTCTAAAAACATGGGCCTTGAGTATCCTATGTTCAAAATATAGGATACTCAAGTGTTACTTTTGAGTGAGTGATAGTATGATTAAATTGCTCAGAACATAAATTGTTTCCAATATTAAATATGTTATGTGCTTGTAGGCGATGAAGAGGGTGAGGGCTGAGCAGATCCAGTATACGGTGGCTCAGTACCTGAAGCGGCGGCAGTATGTGGACACCGACAGTTCCGTGAAGGGAGCTAAACTTTCCCAGTCTGCTGAAGAGATGGCGGCTAACCTCACAGGTAAAGGGTTGTTCAGTCTTTTACAATTAATTTTATATACTGTGTTTGCAAGGTGTTCGAGTTGATAAGTCCAGGGGCCGTATTACAAAACGATCCTAAATGCAAAATCTTATCTTAGAGATCCGTATTGGGGGGGAAAAAACATTTTCCAGTCTTAAGTTAGGAAATGGTGTAGAAAGTTACCATCTTCATAATATCCCAAGTTTCCTAATTTAATAAGGAGAGAGAAAACCGACAATTATTGCGAGAAAGGCTTCTGACGGATCCAAGTGCAGGTCTTGATTTTTCAGACATTTTTATTAAATTGAAGCTTTACATTTGTAACTTTTAGTTTAGTAATAGTTTTTTTTAAATTTATTTAAATTCTAGCAAGTAAGCATTACTAATTATAAGTTCAGTGAGCTTGCAGTAAATTAACTTGCCATAACATGTGATTGCTCCAAGTATATTTTAAATGTTTTCCAATACAGAGCATTTAAAGCAAGAAGTACATTTGAAAATGTCTTCAGGAATTCTAGTCTAGCACTGATCACAAAATTTTACATTTGGCAATCTCTTTCGATCAATGTAATTTACATTACTTGGAATTCTAAAGAAAAATATTTTAATAAAAAAAAGTGATGTAAACCCAGAAAACATGTTTTTGTGTTTGACCCAAGTTTGGTGCAGATTTTAACATTGTCCTTTACAGTTCAAACAGAATCTAGTTGTGCCAATGTCGTTTCTGCTGCTCCATGTCAAGTCGACCCATTGCAGTATGAGCTGCAGTTTGCCAGACTTTGTAACTTCCTTGCTGGTGAGTGTCATATTGCTGTGAAATTGCATCATACAATTCTTAAAATTTCTGATTAATCAAAAGTAAATGTGTACATTAAGAAGCCTTTTAAGAATACTTTTAAGTATTTAGGAAATGAGGGTTTAGGGTTCAAGAATCAAAGCTGCTGTAAACCTATTGTTTTTGTTGGTTTGTTTAATAGAATTTAATAGAAACAGAGTTTTATAGGTCCCCTCTACCTCTACTGTCATTAAGGTCACATAATGCCTGCCATGAATTTTTTTGTTTTTTAAATGCTCTCACTAAGTTTAATTAAGACCACATTTGTTATGTACACTTTTTACCAAGCCCTAACTTAATTGCTGGAGATGGTTAATAAAGTTAATGTAAACATTAAATAAAATAATGTAACGTGTTTGTGTATAGACCATAACATTTTGGACATGAGTAACACATTTTGTTGTCATACCTCAACAAACACGGACATTATATATAGTTGAACATAAAATGGCAAATATGTGCACATAACATACAGTGCTTACAAATGTACTTCTTAAGAACTGCAAATCACACTGACTTCAGATTGCAAAGAAATTCAAAGAATTCACAAAGTTGGAATCATCCAAAGTGCATATATTTATATATATCTGTAACCACTTGAGCTCAACAAATTAAACAGTACATCTAACAGCATAAGTAAGTTTTACAATACTATATTTCTATTTAGTTGTAAATTAGGTGGGCTAGCTAGTTATGACAGTTTTGTCTTGTCCCTAATCTCTTTTTTCAGTTTTTTTTTTTATTTTTTTAAAGTTTTTTTTTATATTCTCTGAAACCCTGGCAGGTCTTGACGAACAGTTTTTTATTTGGAAGGTACTAAGTGGAGGTTTGACCCTCAGGTTGTGAGCCTTATTTGGGAAAGATTTTGTGGTGGGCTTAGATAGACCTCTTTTCCTCAAAAAACAATACATTACGCCCACTGATTCTCTATTAAAAGAGCAATACAAGGTGTCTGGGGATAGATGCATTGGCTCAACAGTGACTTGTGCTGCCGCTATGCCCTCCTGCCGGTGGCCTTGCTCCTGCTCTGATCAAGCAGGAGTGAGCCAGAGTCCTACTGGTGGCACTACGCTGGGCTGGCAGACTTTAGTTTGTGTCTCTGATGCTGCTTTTCATTAAATTATTTTTGAAAGCTCTTTGCTTTACAGAATTATTCAAATTTTTTTACATGTACCTAAATGATACATTGTTCACATGATCCGCGAAAGTGACCGCACGCGACGCAAGGTCTGATGCAGGTTTGCTCGTCTCATTAGAATAAAGGAGGTGGCCGAGTGCAGGCGTTACGTATACTAGCTACTTAGCAGTTGATGTGAACTGGCATCTTGCTTGGAAATTGCCTTTAAGATCCTTCTTAAAATATATCCCTGATGTCACCAGTAAAGGCAGCTTCTGTTCCTGGAATCCAAATCTTTACAAAACGTATTCTATGATTGTTTTTTATAGTGATATTCTGGACCGATATGAAGCTATATCTCAGTGAAAAGTGCACACTTTCGTTGATATTTACAAAAAAATTCTTCATACAAAATTTTTTTTTATTTCTATATATTTTTGTATATATCTTGTGACAACCACGGGGCATACTTGCTGCGCCGCACGCAACAGAGAGAGGAATGCACACTGGAAATGATCGAGTCCACTCGTAATTTGAGTCCGCTTCTTTATTCGGCACCCTCGTGCCGTAAAACGCAACAAAAAGTCTTCCCGATTTGGGGTATAAACCCACGGAAAAATACTAAAAGTCCTCCCGGATCGGGGCAAAAAGCAAAGAACAACGGAAATTCCTCCCGGATCGGGGCATAAAATCGTGGCAATTAGTCGTAGGAGTCTCGTCCTCCTCGTTCGGGTTCTCGGGACTCACCTCCCCCCGTTTCCTGGCCGGAGCTGTAAAGACAGAGCACACTTTTCTCCCGATCGGCATTCGCTACTTTCGCTTTGTGCTCACCTGTAGCTTCCCTGGTGCCGACCTCTTCTCCTTGTGTCTGCCGGCTTTTGTTCTTTCCCTCCCCAATCAGCCGATGCATTTCAGTTGTGCTGGTGATTGCTGGGGAGGGAACGTACCGTCGCTCAAAAACCCCGCCCCCGTGCCTGAGGGAGGAGCGGCTTCTACCGCATCTGCCATCTGTAAGCCCCGGGGTTGCCACAATACATTATGACATAATATACACTGTGCCTTTGCCAAAAATCCCAAATATCAATATAAATGTATCTTTCATGTTAACATATTGAAACACAATAGTTTCTTTACCTCAGGTCTCTTTAAATAATTTATTATTATTATTATACACGGCCTATTTTTCACCTGTTTTCATGCATTTATTTTTTAAACATTCCAAAAAAATCTGGAAAATGTAATATTAATGCTGCCAAATTGTTATTGAAATGCACAGAAAATAGTTACAGCAAAACAGTTCATTGTTTCAGCAACACTTTCCAATATACGTACACAATTAAGTACGGTGTAACTATGTACAATAATGCAATAACAACTGTGTTGGTAGATAAATACACAGTATTCAGAAACACAGTATTAAATGTTTTAAGTTTAATTTTTTAAGGTATCCCATTCCTCTACATACCACAGTACCTAACAGTTAAATAATATTTAGCTAATGGATTTCTGACTTAGAAGACTGCAGATGCCACAAGTACTTATCATATTCATGAAATCTTAACTTCAATTTAAGCCATCAAACTTGTCTCCCCGATCATCAGACCCAATACGCAGTATGTGGGACAGTTACGACAAAATGGTAATAAGATTTATATTTCTATAAATAGAAAATGCTAATTTTATTTCAATTAAATGTTTGAGACACTTACAGCTTTCCCAGAGCATTATAATTAAATGACTTTGAGAGAGATCTGAGTTCCATTGCTTATCCAATAATGTAAAACATTTACCTGGTAAAAATGATTGTCCTTTTCTGCAAAATACAATGTTTGAATAGTAGCATTATTGTGCTATATGTAGCAAATACGATTTTGAAGCATTATCACGATGTACGGGGCACTCAGAGCAGGGATGAACCAAAGTTCAGCTCTAACGCGTTCCGAGTCCTGGCCAGACACAGCTTTCGGGGTACAGCAAGGAGACTTCAAGTTATTGCATGGGACCAGGTACATGGCGGGGGGGGGGTCACATGGGTTAGGGGAATGTAAATTGATTAATTAGTTGACTGAAACAAGAGGTGAAGGTGAAACATGACAAACATAAAGGAGAAAAGAAAGATCAGCATTTATAAATAATTATGCTTGCATGCTTAATTATTTATTTTAAGCAATCTTCTTTATTTTGTGCCTGCACTTTTATTCTTATTTCTTTGTTCTCCAATAAATACAACCTGCAACCTCTACTGTTCATTTACTCATTACTCATCAACTCATTATGACAGCCCTAATTGACCCCTTCTAATTATTTTGTGACTTCACCGTATAACATAAGGGAGAAAATGGTTTGGTATGAATAAAACTTATTTGACTGAAAATCATGTCTGTATTGAGGACCTGAGTTTGATCCCCAGCAAGGCCGGGACGAGACCCAGTGGCCAGAGGGGTTGAGTAGGGTACGTTACATAGACACAATTGCACTGGGAGTTGCTTATTATGTATGTGATATGTAGATCTAATAAACCCAGAATGTTCAATCCATATCATCATCATATATCAATCCATTACAGGTTTAACACCAGGTTAACAATGGTTGACAAAAGATTCTGTTTATGTGGATACAAATATGGATGGTGCCTACACAGCCACAGTAGGTAAATCTTCCCCAAAAATGAACCACCACTGTGGAATGCAAGACAGACTCCCCATGCTTTCCTCTTATGCTAAAGTACCGGCTCAAATGTCAGCAAAGTCAGCAATTACATTGATCATCATCAACTAGAACACCTCCTTTACAGATGTTATTAAATACATAGACCGAATAGCTAGAAATTTATTTATGTCCTCTAGGCTCTCGTCATCCTGCAGGTGCAGATTCAGTCCTGCCTAATTTCAGAGTCAGAGGAATCATTTATGCAAGTGTGCCTCTTTGTCATCCACGGCACAGCAACATCAGCGCCATTAACATACTGGAAATATCATACCAAAATGTCACCTTAAGTATATAAAGAGACAATACCCCTTGTTTCCAGTGACCCGACTAATTTAGTCTATATATTATCGTTGTCAAAGCAATTAATTTGCATCCCACGGCACAACGGCCACTTTCCAAAAAATAAAATATTCCTTGTCTTCAGATATGGAATGTTTCCACATGACCAACCTCCTGTTTTGTTTTTTTCTGTAAAAAAGGAGCTCTTGACACCCCTCCTGTCAATGGCTTCCATTGGTGACAAGCCCCTGTAAATGCTGCCTGATTATGCTATTGATCTGGGCTTTATCGCTCTGTGATTTTTCAGTTTTTGTTTCTTCCTCTTATTATTGATAATGCAGTTTACAGTATACACAATATATTGAGATGAAAATTGTTTTAAATTTTCTACTTTAGACCTTATTGGTCACAATAATATATTTTACAAATAAAGAAAAAGTGGAACATATTCTTTCTGAACCTACTCATTATTTTTTAAATCACTCAATCGTCATCTTGAGCAGAGGGACACCATTTAGTCCTCTCCAAAGAATCATTTGATAGAGCCAACTAAAGCTTTCATAGTTCATATGCTAACTGAAACGTTATTAGACATAATATTTTCCTTAATGCCAAAGAATAAGAAAAAACACTCACAGCTCCCCTCCTAAAATAGCTAATCTGTGCGCTGAATTAATTGCTGGTATGTATCTTATTGTCAATATATCAGGTATAGCCCTAATGGCTGAGGAGCGAATAATAGGCAGCTGCCATATGCTTGAGACTAGAGCAGAGACCAACACCAGAAGAATCACCAAAATGTAAACTCTGGAGCCTGGCAGAACAGCGATCTCATGTAGAGCTAAACACTGCTAACAGAAGAATCTTGTGTTTCAGAAACAAATATGCCTGGTATGGCCTCCCCTGGGGCCAAGTGGATTCTGCCTTCACTGCCGCAGTAACTAAATCCTGCCTAAACGAGTAATGGATGTTAAGGAACCATAAACAGATCACGACAGACAGTAGAAACTCTAGGTCTAGGTGGCAGCACCAAGATGTACTCCAGGACAGACCATCAAAACACAGGATTGTTTCGAATGTGGTTGAGCTTTCCTATCTAATGTTACAGAAAAACGTTGAGAAAAGGTCAGTAATTCCTAAATTAGTGCCTTGATTCAGATGTTGTGTTGACTCAATTGGAAAAAGGGACGCCATAGTTAATGGTAATTATAAGTTTTCAATGCAAATGCCTTCACAAGCTCTTCTTTCCAGGGATCCAGTTTTATCTTGCAAAAGTTTTTATTTTTTTTATTTTTTTATTAATCATTATTTATTTAATGAATTAACCTTAGGAGATTTATTAGTGAAGGACCATTGGCCATACACCATGAAATAATTATAAATTAACCATCTTCTGATCTTTGTATCTGGTACAACAAAGCTTGAGTTTTAAAATATGAAAGGGAATTTTCCTATGACAAAGCTGGTTGGTGGATTTCATAAAATGGTTTCTTAAGCCACAACTGAGCCTGTTCAGACAGATGTAAGAATTTATCGAGCTCTTTTTGAATGCAAACAACTATTTTTAAGTATAATTTGCTAGATGTTTTGTAAACATTGCATAATAGTCGTCTGGAGGAGTGAATATTACAAAATGACACTAAAAATAACAAAATTTCATTTGGCCTTTAAAAGCCTGAAAAAATCAGTAAAAAAGTCATTTTTGTAATTGGGCTTGCAAACCAATGAAAACATTAAGTGAACAGTAGATCTGCTGGAACAAAAAATAAAAATGTATTTTTACATATGTATATATATATATATACAATTCCATTTTGGCATCCTGTCAGTCAACTCCAAGGCCTAGCCCCAAGTCCCGCCATTTAGTAATTAAATGCTCGCTGGTTAAAGCCACAACAAGGTCGATTAACTATGGAATTAAGCATATACAAGTAAGCATTCATTTTGTAAATAGATAGTCCTTCTACTTCATGAAGTATTTTAGCTAGTAACAGTAACTATAATCCCATGTTCTTTGCATAAAAATGCAAAATATTCCATATTTCTATTTTGTTTAGATTACATAGCATGTGGTAGAGCAGCTAACGTTAGCTGCAATTGCTCAGGTATGCTGCAGGAGATGAGACAATGAGGCAGCTACTGTTTAAAACTCATGCTTGTCTTACGGTAAAAGACATGCAAGGTGAGGTATGATGGTATGCTTTTTTTATATTTAAGGAAATGTATTTAAGCACAGTTGCTTGCTTTCTTTGCACGTTGCATTTGAGCGTTAAGTTTCGCCTTCGTCGTTAAACCTTAAGCAAGTTCATTTATATAGCACAATTCATACATATAAGCAATTCAATGTGCTTTACAAAGAAAAAGAAAAATATAAAATTCAATAGAATAAAAACATTAAATGGAAAAAGAAAATATAAATACAGTTTAAACAAAATAATAAAATATGGAAGTTATAAAAGCAGCAAGGCTAACAGTGTGGTTAAGTTTAAGCGCTCAGTCATAGGCACCTGAAAAGAGAAGTGTTTTTAACCTGGATACGTTTGGGGCACATCTAAGATATTCTGGTAGTTTACTCCAGTTGTATGCAGCATAACTGCTAAACGCTGCTTCGCCATGTTTAGTTTGGACTCTCGGCTCTACTAGCTGACCTGAGTTCATGGAGCCCTTCGGTTTGTAATCTTCAAACATATCAGAAATGTATTCGGGGCCTAAACCATTAAGTGATTTATATAATAAAAGCACCACTTTAACACTTTACTATTCTTTAATTGACTTTTTTTTTTTAAACTTAATGTTAGCTACATGTTAGTACAGAGAACAGCAGGTGAAGAAAAAACAGAAGCTAACTGTTAGTTAACATTAGTTGGCAGCTCTGGTGTTTTTTTTGTTTGTTTTTTTAACTTAAATTACATTATAATGCTCCATGGATATGAAGCATTGGTATTACTTTAATGAACCAGGATATATTGCTGTGCTATAGTGTCAAAATCGATGTAGCGTTAGCATAGATCCTGTAGTAAAGATGCGCACCTGCCTGTGATTCTGTCGGGGACACAGGGATCGGAAGAGATAACATCAATAATACTGAGTAACTTTCAGGCATTCCTGTTATTTTTTAATACGTGGTACGTACGGTCTTTGTTTAGGTCTGTTTGTGTACATACATTTGTAAGATTGAATTCTTAAAAAAAAAGATTCCTACTTGGAATTTTTGATGTTTGCGGAACAAGTGCAGCAAAATTTATTTAAAGTCAACTCATTAACTTTTAAAGAAGTCAATAACTTATTTGCAAAAAACAGTTAACAGACACTACCCACTTTAAACAAAAGTCTGTAGTACTGTGGGTGTTTTTGGCATTACAAAAAAACTGAACCTTTTCTTAAGTTGTTTCCTGAAAACTGTGCTGATTATTTATTGTGTTGTCACATGAACAAATTAACATGACACAAAATGTTGAAAAATAAACACATTATGCAACGTTGCTATGTAAAAACACTAGCATATCAACATGGACTCTCAACACGTCGCCACAAAAGGTTTTCCAGACTGTTTTGTTTTGTTTCGCCCAACGAAAGCGCTTTGCTAATGTAACAACAACATTGTGTACACTGTAGGTTCTAACAGGAGGATAGAAGTTCGTAACGATATTGCAGCAATGCGGCTGCTTGTAAAATAACAATAAAGACATACCCACAATCATACGAGGAGTTGCTCGACTACTCCCTATTGCTTTGCAAATTAGCTTGAATATTTGTCACACAGGTGCATACCC
>JAOYSI010054615.1:14584-25032 GCA_025775065.1 Hiodon alosoides
ATATCCTTCAAGTGTAACCTGTGCAACAATGTAATATCCTTCAAGTGTAACCTGTGCAACAATGTAATATCCTTCAAATGTAACCTGTGCAACAATGTAATATCCTTCAAGTGTAACCTGTGCAACAATGTAATGTCCTTCAAGTGTAACCTGTGCAACAATGTAATATCCTTCAAGTGTAACCTGTGCAACAATGTAATGTCCTTTAAGTGTAACCTGTGCAACAATGTAATATCCTTCAAGTGTAACCTGTGCAAATTTCTCCCGTATTTAAGTTATTTTACCTAAGAACATGAGAACTGAATTACTTTTAATGGAGCCGGAAGACTGACACACAAACCTAAAATGGCATTTTCCATCTCCCTGTAACATCCTCTGGGGGCTGTGGTGACTGATAGCCTAATCCAGTGACCACATTACAGACCATGTCCTTATCGTTAGCTGTTAGCCCATGGTTAAATTCACAGTTCACTGCTCGGCACGGCCCCATAGTCTAAAGGGCGCGGGCCTTGGAATATATTTAATGTCAAATTGAAAATCGTAACCGTAGTCAGCAGTCTGTCCCCTGTGAGACGATTTAATTAATCAGAGCTGCCTCACCGACACTCCTCAAACATGGTGGACTGTTTTGAGGATCACTGATATGTACAGCACTAAATTAAAATAGTCACAAGCTTGTGTCTAATGCCAAGGAAATATATTCTGAGACTTCAGTGTCAAATTACAGAGGGATCGGATGTTTCTGTTTGGTGAATAAAAATGCTAATCCGAAGACTGTCTTTTAGGGTCCTCTCAGGATACTCGGCGTTGATTACGACTGGCATATAGATAGCCTAGTCAGTAAGGCATGAGTGTTTTCCGCAGAAATGACTATTTGTTTTACTGTTGTCGCATTAAGTTGTCCAAGCGTTGTAGCGCTTTCCACCTGTAGACGGTGAAGAACAAGGACAGAACAAGGATGACGATGCTTTCACGGCATGTCAAAATTACGCTTTCTCTTGAGGAAAAAAAATATTCCCACGAGCAGAATTAACAGGGTTTTCCATCAATGCAGAATGAGCGTTCTCACAAAATCTTTCAAAATGAACCTGGTCCTCCCAAATGTTACCGCGCCAATCACTGGTGCCACAGCGAGCGCGCAGCGCAGGGGCTCCTTATCATATCCACTACCGAGGTGAAAGAGGCGCTTGGGCGTGTACGCTAACACACAGAGCGGCTGGCCTGAGTTTAGAGTTCTCACCTGAGAACGGGGAACAGAGAGGAGAATCCCACTGGGCGTGATCAGAAACCGAGAGACTGGACACAGGCGATGCCTGGGGTCTCCCAGGGCCAAAACAGCGGACTCTCTGCCCTGTAAAACCTGTCTTTGTGTCTCATCACAAGTGTAGGTAGATGTGCCCAGTGGACACCGGTGAGATGAACTGATGACTGTTATTTGTATTGATCTACGCTAACATCTGGAGACATGGGTGTAACTTTCCACCTCCAATAGCGCCATGTCACGTGAAAGACCGGTCCGCTCTGGACAGACCTTTTCATGTTCCAGGTTAAAACATGATTAAAACCATTTTTCCGTGTCAGTCAGAGAAAGGCTAATGCTTCATCTTGGTTCAAATTTGCTTTTTTTTTTAGCATGTGTGGGGCTGACTGCCAGGTTGGGGTCAGGACCTCACATTGACAGTCACACGGTCTGGATCGGCCAGAAGGGGGTCACAGCGTCCACAGTGGAGGAGTAGAGTTAGATTAAGGAACGTGGCGACACCTCTTCTTTAATTTAACACAATTATGCTTATCCTCATTGAACACATACCGGAACAGTCACTTAATTTCAACATAATTTTTTTCTGTTGCCTTAATGATGTCTATATAACGGTTGCAGATTCTCAGTTGGGCTTAACAACCTAATGATGGCCCTGGAGTGAGGAGTTACTGATAAGGGCCGTGTTCGGTAGTGCTGTGGCCACCCATGGAAGAAGCTGGATATCAGCAGCGATGGCCTGAAGCCCCGAGCGTCTTCGTAAACCACAAGTTTTATTTTGCCAGCTACAACCCTCCTGTTCTTTTTAAATAACCCAAATAAATCAAACCACGGTGGCTTATGCATTATCTCCTCCAGGAAGAAGTTACATCGAAAAAATATATCGGCGGATCAAGACCAACCCTTATCTGAGAAATCTCTAAAATGCACTTTTACACTTTATGTCCTTGTGTTTTACGTTTGCGCGGGGGGTGGGGGCCATAACTTTACGAGTTTATAGAGCAAATGAGGGTAGAAGAGGCGTCAGAGCAAAACCCCAAATTTGTGGCAGCTCACCGACCGGCCTGATCTTCGCAGCTCATAACTGGGGGCGGGGGGGACTTAAACCTGAAAACTTGAAGCGGAAAAATGTGACAGGCAGCGCTTTGTCTTAAAGAAAATACTGCGACAATAGACTCCGGATGCAGTGACCCGCATTCCCGTTGGTCCAACCGGGATTCCAGCCAGGCCATCGTTATGGCTGTCCAGAGCGAGGGATGAGCGGCTTTGACAGGCGCAAGACGGGAGGGTCGATAGGGTAACACTCGCCTCTGCTGCCTCTAAAGGACTGTCTCCCACACACTGTGATCCAGGCTACATCCACCACGCTAATAGAATTTGGTAAATGAATGACATCACGCGGCTGGAAGAATAGCCCACAGTGCAAACAAATCACATGCGTCGTTTGGCCTTTCTACCGTCAATCAGAGAACAGAAGAACCCACCACTTCCTGTGTTTATGTCTTTGTAAGGGCCTGTGATGTTCCATGCGGCGTACGAATGAGTGAGAATGAAATCCAACAGCCTCAGATGCTAACCGCACGCTGACAAAGGCTTAAAACACACTCAATTCCTCAATAGCCAGATGTGTCTCTCCAGTCAGAAATATTTTAGAAAGGACTGTTCGCCCGTCACTTCTGAATTATTTACCGCCTAGCTGTGGTACACGATAAATAAAGTCTGCCAAATGAAGAGGATAAGCAATAATAATAAAAAAGAAGGGGGGTTGTGTGTGGGCGGGGCAGAGTAACACCTACCTGACACTCCACAACACATGGTCAGGGGGCGTTGTGTGTGGGCGGGGCAGAGTAACACCTACCTGACACTCCACAATACATGGTCAGGGGGCGTTGTGTGTGGGCGGGGCAGAGTAACACCTACCTGACACTCCACAATACATGGTCGGGGGGCGTTGTGTGTGGGCGGGGTAGAGTAACACCTACCTGACACTCCACCATATGTGGTCCGCTGTCCCCGGCCGATGCTGGGCCAGGGCGTGCCGTCTCCACGCAGCCCCATCAATCCCGAGACGGTGTTGGTAGCCGTGACACCATCTGCGCCCCCTGCACGGCCGCGAGAGGTGGTTGGGGCGTGCTTTGTAAAACAATGCGTATGTAACATAACACGACCTAGTCATAAGCTATGATAATAACACCCTATTTAACGTAGTCATAAGCTATGCTAACGCCACCCTTTTCTAACGTAGCAAAGGTTAATGCGGTTTCCCAGTGAAGAAGACCACCTTTCAGCCCCTCTACCCCATACCTTCCTGCGCCGCCTGGGCGATGTCCACGATGTTGGTCACGTTGGGAGTCAGCTTGGCGAAGAAGGGGATCCTGACAGCTTGCCGGACCCAGCGGCAGATGTTTCGCACCAGCTCCGGGTCCTGCTCGGGCGGATGGGACACACACACCCTGCGGTGAACAATAGGATCGAGCGAGGCCGCGGAAACGCTGCCAATCACCAGTGGCATTCATTATAAAGTGTATTACATCACCCAGGAGTACGGTGCCAGGAGGATTTGCACTTTATTAGTTTGCTTTGCGTCGCCGTTTACTGTGTTCCTCGTGTTATTCCCCCAGACACACCAGGGGTTGAGCTGGCGAGGGAAATGTCTGGTCTTTGGCAGAAGACATGGAGGAATTTTGCAGCGGAAATAACGAATGAGCCAGAAAAAGTGAGTTAAAATAAAATAATTTTGTTCGTATTTTGTTAGAGCTGCCACTGCTCTGAGTTATTAATGAATGAAAAGTTAGCTCATGCTAAAATGTTAGCATGGACTAGTAGGGACCCCTTAGGCTTTTTACGTTATTTTATTCATGTCCCTTGATTTTTAATTTCTTGTTGTGTGGCTGTAGTATGTGTCTGATAGCCCCTAATGGTGGGGTGGAATCGTTCATTTAGGGGTTTATGTGCTGTTCCTGGCTTTGAATGTTGTCAATAATCAAAAACTAAATTACATATAACAAAAATATAGCCAGAAATGAGGCCCCTCGTTTTCTTGGTGTGGGTGACGGAGAAATGCCGCTGGTTAGCCCTGCTTTTCATCAGCTTCACAAACATTTCCAGCCCAGCTACTTGCCATACCAAGATCAAGCTTTCTCTCCACAATTCCAAGCACGTCCTGCTCCTGAAAAGGCGTACCCCTTCCCTACCCCCCGGGTAACGTGCCGGGCTATTGGACTTGGCTGAGGCTACAGCGTGAGTTTCTGGGGTACCGCAGTCTGCACACTCTCGGATCACTGCAGGAGGGCAGGCCGAGTTCAAAACCTTCCATTCTAACGATCAATACGTTAAGGCTTAACGGTAGTGCTCCAACAAGCTCTGTTTCTTTTATCTTAACAGTTTTTAAAATAAAGTTGTCACCATGTTACCTCAGGATCCCTGAGAAGGCATTTACGTGTGTGTATCCGGCCCATATCCAGTGAGTGACAACACTCACCTCCTCGACTGCTTCTGTAACCCCGCATATGGGTGCACCATTTTCACTGACAGAAGAAACATGTCATAGAAAATGATCTCGGGTTACACAGGCTATTTGAGTGCCAGCCACAGTTTGGCCTGCAAAGGCAATCAGGACCATGGACAGCTAAAGAGCGAGCTCCGCAGAGAGGCTTTGTGTTACATTTACATTTTGTCATTTAGCAGACGCTCTTGTCCAAAACGACGTATAAAGTGCTGTAGATTCAGGGTTCACAAGTGCAATACCAAACTGAGCTATCTTGCTCTATTAACAAAGGCTGAGAGTACGTAAAAGACTAATGCTGCAAAGAGATAACATATTAATAAACATGCTTCACCAACAAACTCTTTTACAGCGTTACAGAGCCTCGAGAGAGCGACCAGGGAGCGTGACAGTCGCGCAGAGCGTTTCCGGTTATCCGGAGGAAGGGCACGGTACCCGCCGCTCCAAGTAGAGCGACCAGGGAGTGTGACGGTCGCACAGAGCGTTTCCAGTTCTCCGGAGGAAGGGAACGGTACCCGCCGCTCCAAGTAGAGCGACCAGGGAGTGTGACGGTCGCGCAGAGCATTTCCGGTTCTCCGGAGGAAGGGCACGGTACCCGCCACTCGAAGTAGAGCCATTAGAGAGACGTGATGGAGACGTTTTTAACTAAAGCTTGTCTGAGAAACCCAATCAAAATGACAAGGCTGACCACATTGTGCATCCGCTGGAGAAAAACACATACACAGCCCTGACCGTTTAAGATATGTCCTCTAAGATACCCAGAGCAACGTCAATCAAGGGGTATTGTTAGAATATCTCTACGAAGTCCTGTAATAATCTATTTTAAAAATATGTTTTAGATGTTAAATATTTCATTTATCACGAAAAAAATAGTACAAAAATGTAGATGTCTTACCCAACATGTTTTAAACTGATAAACTTATTTGAGGTATCAGTGCATATTAATATTCATCTCTGTGTAATGCACGGTTTGTATCTGGTTACAAATACACACAAAAAAAAAACCCATGAGCATACAGTCATTTAAAGGCTGAGCATTGTGTGGGTACAATTTCATATTTATATGCCATTAAACAATTTTCCACTTATTTCCATACAATCAGAAATAATGTTTTTCTCAGCTGTGGGGAGAGAGCGGAAAACAGTGTGATTAAATGATATTGCCTCTCTTTAGTTCACTCAGAGGTTACCTGCCTCCAGTCACAGGGCTTTGATTAGCCCTGCGTCTTACAGGAGGAAATTCAAAGCAACGGCCATAACTCTGGACATTTATGGGCTCCCACATGAAGAAAATAGCTCTGTCTCCTATTTAGAGGGAAAGCATTTTTTTAATCCCCGGACAGTAATAAATAGTCAGAAGAGTAAGACAGAAAAATCACAGCTTTCTCTGCCAGCTCATGTTATATGAACCCTTTAAGACTGGGTTCCACCCGGCGCCGTACCTCACCGTTCGCTCTATTTATGAAACAATATGAGAGGGCTTTAAAAAGTTTGTAAAACTTCCATTAATGTCAGGCTCTTCTCCCACCGTGAGAAAGGGGAGAACTGTGTCTTACAGCTGGTTAAAATACGAATTCCAGCTGCACAGCATTGAACGACAGCATGTTCTACCAGAAACTGCATGATTTCACAAAGTCTAGAGACTATCCTGTCAATTTAATGTGAGCCTGCATCAGATTTCTGTGTGTCAGGCAGTTTGTCAGCCTGTTAAAAGCATCATTAAGGGTTATCATTTGTTGGGATTACCCATGACCATGGGTGGAGTCTGAACGCTGATGCAGAAACTGTGATGAGTAAGTAAAAGTGAAAACTGTGCGTTCCCGTGAAAAGCGTTACAACGCACCCATCACTTCAGAGCATCTATAAATTACTAACACACATTTTTACCTGAGAAACCAGGTGAAATGTGGACAAAATGCACCTCTCTGGTTTTCCCCAGACAGCTGCAATCCAGGAACGCTTTTACCCACACCGCCTCACGTCCACGGTAATTTTACCCACACCGCCTCATTTTCACATTAATTTCATGAATGTTTGAATGGAGTTTACATTTAAAATGCATGAGCAGATTTACTTTCAAACCTTATCACTCAAATTTACTGTTTCCTTTGTCATGTGTAAATGAAAACCTCTCATGCGTTCTGCAGACGCTGAATTGAGCTATAAGCGTACTGTGTTCTGAGGTGGAAGATGACTGTTTACTAGTTTAAAAAGTGTATTATTTATGGCTTATTAAACCCTCTAAACGATTTGGTTAGAGGGAATGTTACAGAAGGACGAACCTCACCCTGACGCTGGAATCCCTAAGTTCAGAATAAGGCCACGATTATCCAGTTCATGACTTAGACTGTGCTTTTGATAGAGGCTATACTGACTCCCTACCAATACAGACTCTGAACCAATCCAGACTCCAAGCCAAGACATACTCATTATTTAATCTACATTCCTGTTCTATAAGTTCCTGAGCTAATTACTGTGAGTGGTGCAACGTTTTCTTTACATTTCTGTTCCATGTCCACAGGCCACTTCCATGCCTTCCTCTAAATCCCGTGCAGGAGCCTTACCTGTCCACAGGCCACTTCCA
Organism: Hiodon alosoides; assembly: GCA_025775065.1. NCBI lineage: Eukaryota > Metazoa > Chordata > Actinopteri > Hiodontiformes > Hiodontidae > Hiodon > Hiodon alosoides. The sequence goes on from JAOYSI010054615.1 coordinate 21,932, forward strand.
TGCCTCACACCCCCATCCCGTGCAGTAGTCTTACCTGACTGCAGGCCAGTCCCAAGCCTCACACCCCCATCCCGTGTGGGAGCCTTACCTGACTGCAGGCCAGTCCCATGCCTTACACCCCCATCCCGTGTGGGAGCCTTACCTGACTGGAGGCCAGTCCCATGCCTTACACCCCCATCCCGTGTGGGAGCCTTACCTGTCCGCAGGCCAGTCCCATGCCTCGTTCCCCCATCCCGTGTGGGCAGGACAGGTTCAGCTCCAGGGCGTCAGCTCCGGAGGCCTGCATGCGTGCAAACAGGGCGGAGCAGTCAGATCGCCCCTCCTGCATCATCATCAGGTGGGAACAAGTTCGCGTAATATGCGTGTAAGTTAGAGACGATTTATATGTAGTGGAGGAGGGGCGAATGGGAAGGGTTTGAGCGGGATAGGGGCTTTGACAGGCAATTACATTTCCGGAACGACTTCAAGAGGCACCAGAAGCGGAATTCTCGCAATCACAAAAGCTCCGACAAGGTACAGAGCTGCCAGAGTCAGTCCGGTTCGCAGATTTATGATTCTCCTCAAACTGACAGCCATTAGAGAGGAAAAAGAATAATAAGCATTTTAGCCTCACAAAGCGCAGAGGGGCAAGTGGCAGGATGAAGTCGTTTATCACAGTCAGCATTAGGAGTGGTAGCACTCACATCGGCAGTGGTTTCAGGACCTGGTTTCATGGTCAATTAGGCCGACCGCAGGTAACAAAATGGACACAATGCGCGGAAATCGCAAAGCCAATTATCAATAATGTTTCATTTCACCCTGTGCACTAAGCCCTCTCCTGAGAGAGAGAGGGGGTTTTCCCCTGACGCCACCAGGGAAGGGTCGCCATAAAACCGGGAGAAATCATTACAGAGCACAAAGACAAGGCTTCCAATTCAGTGTAAAGGCGTGGGGGGGGGGGGCTGTTTGTTGTCAGCTTGGTACACAAAAGAAAAGAAAAGACTGAGAGGATGAAAAATCTTATGCTGACATGAAACTGGTTAAAGGAAACCGGGTCGGCACAAGACCCGTTAGCAAGGCAGAGCGAGGAGCCTTCATAAACTACCAGCAAATCGAGGCCTGTCCAAACATGTTTACATGGCTTCCTCTCACACCCCACTTCTCAAAAATGCGCATTTTATATAGTTGGTCATTTTGTTTACACAGAGGGCTATATCTGTAAATGCCCCGCACTCGTACTGTGAATGTAATTTTTTTTTTCCCCAGAGAGAAAATGAGACTACTTTGAGAAAGATGGAATTTAAAAACCCCTCGCTTCTGCTAGACGGAGCGGTCAAAGGTCACAGTACAGATGTAATTCTGACACGGTTTGAACACAAACACACAGAAATGACTTGTTAGCCACACACCCTCTATCACAAACTGTCCTCAGGAGATATTTAAAGCATTCCTCCAGGACGTGGGAGCGCGTTACATAGACGCAAAGACATCGTTACAGCGACTCTCCGTAACAAGCACAGTTGTCGGAAGCTCACACGGTCCCTTACAGGCGACCTTGTGGTAAACAGATTTAGCAGCGCCTTAATAAAAACCTGGATTCTGCCGTTGGACCATTTGAGGATGAGTCGTGTAACAACGGCCGGTGTCAGTGGTCACAGACAGGGGGCCGACTCGGAGATGATTGATGTAGCGCCCTTTTCCTTCTCAAATGAGAGCAAACGGCCCACACACCAGAGTACGCGGGAATATCAGACGTGTGCTAAAAGGCAGCCAGCAGCAACTTTGACTTTTTCACTTGCATTCTGCTGAGGATTTCAGTTGGGCTGAAGGAATAAAACTTTAAGCAGCATCCTGAGGCTACAGAAACAACGCTAAGAGGTCTCTCACAGATGAAAAGGGACGACCAGCGATTCACCCAGGTCTAAAACGGTGTTTCCATAGTAACCAGTCGCTTATTTGGTATCCTTTGCAACGGTAATCAGCGGTCCGTGGGCGTGAGGAGGACAAGCCGCAGGGCCACGGAGAGTTCACTGACCCGGGCTGACCGTAGGCGCCTGGCTTTCCTGTCACATCGTATTCATTTATTTCCCCAAAGTGGCGTTCTTACTGAGCTCGGAGTGGAATAAATACACAACCAAACCGCACAGTGGTTGGATAAGCCATGACGGGGATGAAGGGCCCCGGTTCACTTATAAACCCGTGAGGTTACCTCCACACCACTTGGGGTGCTGTGGGGAAAACAGACGTGCTCTACCCCTAGGGCTTTCATTAAGGGTCATCCCTGAGAAGTTCTGGAGAGCGTGAGCTTTGAATTACTTCATGTGGAACTACACGGTGGTTGAGGTCAACCTCGATGGCTGGTATATCCTGTGCAGTGGACAGCAGGAGAGCAGCACAATTTCACCATTCAAACGGTTGAATACTCGAGCGATTATTCAAATAATCTGGCTACATGCTTCACTGTGCCATGTTAATACATCTACAAAGTATAATACAGAGAGAAATTTTTTAAATGTATTTAATATAAGACAATAAGAAAAGGAAGTACATTGATAATAATGGTGGTGGTATATATAGATTTTGTCTAAGTTTGTTCAAATGGTTTTCCAAATGCAACCTCCCAAATGAATTAAATACCACGTGTTTGTCATAGAACACTAGTATATCATATGACACCAGAACGTTCCATTCGAATTCTCTTCTCCACTTCCTGGTTTGCATGCTGTTGTCAATTTATACATGAGCAACAAGTGGGGCTGTAAGGCCAGTGGCTTGCTACTACTGGTACTAAAATTAGAAGCTGTACACTATCTAATATAAATTTGGTTTCACTTCATAATGTTTGTTTAGAAACAAAGCCCCTTCTGCTCCTGGCATATCACACTTCTTTTAACACTTCTTTGGTGTTTGTTAAGCCTGAGTTTCATCCCATAGTACAGGTTAGGCGTGCATTGTAGGCGGCTAAAACAAACAGTAAACAGAAGCAATATTTACTTTTTAGAGTTTTTAAATGAATTTCCATACATATACGGAAATAAAGTAAATTTTAAACATCTGCGAAGTTTTTTAGCCAGGCTTATCACAGTGTATAGGATAACGTAGCTTCAGTCAGAGTATATAAA
>JAOYSI010054646.1:0-25024 GCA_025775065.1 Hiodon alosoides
CCCCCCCCCCCCCCCCCCCCCCCCCCCCCCCCCCCCCCCCCCCCCCCCCCCCCCCCCCCCCCCCCCCCCCCAGGATGATAAGCACATGTATTGTACTATTAAATGAAATATTACTCCCCAGCACCAATTTGAATGGGCTGTCCTGTGTGTCTTTCACTCAGAAAAAATGGGGCCCCAAAGGCTGTCCTCCACTCCCTCCACTACCTCCCTGGACCTGGAGCCCGAGGAAGTCAGAAAGAAGAAGATGACCAGAAGGTCCAAGATCATCCAGGAGCTCCTGCAGACCGAGAGAGACTACCTGACTGATCTGGAACTCTGCATCCAACTGGTGGTTCAGCCACTGAGAGAAGCCCAGGTTGGTGGTCTGAAGTACAAAGCTGTCTGGCGGTTACAATGGTTTAAAAAAAAAAAGAAGTTATGTTTAAAATGATTGAGAGTGGGTGAAAGCTTCGCAGTGGTATAGGAGGTACATACTGGTGCGTTCTATTAGGGTTTACAGGTGAAAGACAAAAATAGCAACTGCTCTGAGAATTTAATGTACAAAGATCTGTGTTTCATATTGACTATTCTTTAAAATCATCCAGAGAGAGAGAGAGAGAGAGAGAGAGAGAGAGAGAGAGAGAGAGAGAGAGAGAGACTTTTTTTTGTCAGAAAATGGCATTATATTACTATATTACTTCGATACTGTGCTGCGTTTCCCGGTGTTTCCTGGAACAGCACTGTAGTATAAGGATTTATAAAGACCCATCCTGAAAAATCTGGTGACATAACCTTGAAGATAAATCCTTCTCATTTGACATTTCAACCACTCCAACCTGATGAGAGACGGATAGACCGCGGGGAGAAATTCCCTTTAGGCTGCTGGCCCAAGTGTGGCTGATTGCAAGAAGCCGGTTGGTGAGCGGCGGGAATTGGAGCTGTCTGGCAGCGGAGACGGGGCATCTGATTGGTCTCTAACTCTCCACCCCGAGGTGGTGGACGTGGACCGGCTGTTTGCCAACATGGAGTCTCTGCGCGAGGTGTCTGCCGAGCTGCTGGCCATGCTGCACGAGGCCACATCGGAGCCCGACCTGGAGGCACAAGTCATAGGTAATGTGTGCCAACAAAAGGGCGAGACATGCCCACGGGTTAAAAAATGTACAGTCTTGCAGGTGTAAATTTTAAGGGTCATAACAGCAGCCGGATCCAGAGCTTCAGGTTTTGAAGAATGCGTGTCAACGGTAGATTTCTGTTAGGTGAAGCGTCTTTGTGACATGGAAACATGTGAAAAGCGCTTTATAAAAATAAAATAATTGATTGATTTCTGTCAAGATAGAATAAATAACCTGTGTAAGTGGGGACTCACTATTTGCTATGGGGTAGTCAGGTTTTTTTCTCTCCTTTGTTCTGTTTTTTTTTTCCTTTCTCAGGTGACATATTCATTCATACCAAAGTAGCACTTGAGGACGTCTACAAATACTACTGCTATCAGCACGACGAAGCGAATGCGTTGCTCAAGTCCTACGTCAAAGATGAAGAAATCCGGCGGCATTTCAATTCGTGCATATTAACACTGAAGTAAGTGTTTACATTGCGATAAACGTTACTGATGCATTCGCTAATGTAACAGTAAAGTTATCATAAGGCGTGATAAAATGATTTTTATAAATAATGTACAAATTAACCGTTGAAATTCAGAGGGAATTGGTGAAGCATTGCCTCCCCAAATTAGATTCTAAATGAATGTTAATAAAAATTGTATTTAAAGACATCTTTCATGATTGTTAATTATATGTTTCCCATCCTTTCATTCTACAGGCAAATATATGATCATGAGTAAGTACAACTACGATCAAAAAGCTCCGGACAATCTCATTTGCAATGAATATGCAATTTCTCAGACAACTGGCAAACTGTCCAACCTCCAAACACCAGCATCCTTTTGGTGTTAGTCGCTCCCGTTGATTTTTCCTAATGATCTAGAGATGTACCGTGTCTCTGTGTCCTGCAGAGGGAAGCCCGCCCTGCTGGACATGGGCTCTCTCCTGATTAAACCAGTGCAGAGGGTGATGAAGTATCCACTCCTGCTGGGAGAGCTGTGGCAGGCCACGCCCGAAAACCACCCCGACAACCAGCCGCTGGAGGAGGCCCTGACAGCTGTCAAGATCATCAACATCAACATCAACGAGTTCAAGAGGAGAAAGGATATTGGTAAGCGCTTGTGTGCGCCCTTTAAAACCCCAGGACGATGGTTTGTCAATCATCCATCATCTGTCGCAGATGTGGTTGTGTGGAATTGTGCACAGGAATAATGGTCGACCATGTCTTCTTGAATGATCAATGCACACTTAATGTCTGAGTTTTTTTTTTTTTTCAATGAAATGATTGTAACCATTCGTAATGATTGTAAATCTATATACGCGGCTAACACCATAGGACCACCATCACCAACCGTGATTGAATTAATAATACACTTATACTTATAAACTGTTGAGTTCTGAGAACAGTTTTGCCCTTTTTTCCCAGTAAATCTCCTTCAAGTCTTCAATAACAGCAATACGTTTACCCCCCACGATCGAGGCAGTTTTTCTATAATTATGCCCCTAATAGAGCCGGCAGTCCGAATTAATCACTGCCATTGTGAAAGTGATTCAGGAAACAGTGCGTTACCAAGCACAGTGGTATGTGACATAACAAGAACCCTACAATAGAAAATAATTCACACAAGGGGAGAAAAAAACCCTGTGTTTTAACTTTTACTTTTTAATAGAAATGAAAGTAGCCTGTTTTGGTTATATACTGTGTGTATATATGTACATATATAGCAGCTGATTTTTCAGACCATAATAGGTAATACAAAGCCTCTTAACACTTCTCAGGAGCGATCTCTGAAATTAGAGAAGCACATGGGTTTTGTATCTGGGGGAAATCAGCCGAAACAGCCAGCATTGTTCTGCTTTCCCAGTAATGAAGTACAAAAGACCAGAGGAGGAGGGGACGCTGATCGGCAAGCTGAACAAGTTTAACATCCACTCCATTCGCAAGAAGTCAGACAGACTGACTGGCTACCTGAAGATCCTCACTGGGGCGGAGCCTCAGGTACGCTGTCCAACCCCAAATATCCACCCTCATCTACAACTGGTGTCTGTCACATTCAACATTTCTGTTTGGATATCCGTATCTGGGGGGATTAAAAAAAACCGGTCCTGATAGTGACTGTCATGGTTACTCAATCACTTCTGTCACATGATTATGACTGCAGCAGCTTTGAAGCAAAAAAAACAAAAAACCTTTGTAGTTTGGAACTGTTTGCATGACACCGTTTCCTTAAAATGAAGGAAAAGGCATAGTAGAAATTTGAGGAAGCTGAGAGTGTTTAATGTTTGTTCATTCAGCTGCTTTTGAAAACGCACAATGCGGCATTGTATTTCATTGTCAGCTCACTCCCAGGTCAAAGATGAAGTGTTTGATAAAGAGGAAAAACTCTTCCGGAACCTTGAGAAGGCTGTACGACAGTTGGTCAAGAATGTCTGCTGTTACCTCTATCACGCCCAGGTAAGACGGTGTCTATGTTTTGGATGACAAACGGGGCCTGAAGGCTGGTTTGTTAAACACTAAACCACCTACTGCTAAGTTATTTTTCCCCTTCGGAATGTATAACCAAGAGTTGAGAAAATGTACTTTACAGGACAAGCCTGATGCTGATATTTGTGAAAGGTGTGTGTGTGTGTGTATATGTGTGCTTTGGACAATTGTGTGTTCCTACGTTGTTTTCCATGTAGGAGATGGTCTCTCTCGCAGTACAACATGCTCAGGATCTGGAGAATATCATGAAGGATCCAGACAAAAATGGCTATCTGCCCAAGAAGAATGGTAGCGACCCTCACTGCCAGTTTGTGAGTTCTGTTTGGAACTTGGAACGCTCCTATTTGTTTTAATGGATTGTAAAGCCCAAGCGCAACCAGAAGAGTAAAATCATTAAACGCAAAACTTTGTGCAAGCATGGCGACATATCCAGCATACTGACCCCAGGGCACTCACTCACACACCCACGGAACTTGGACACTGTGTAAACATGGGCCTTGCACTCTTATTTATATTTATGCAATCTCTTCTCCTTTCAAGAACTGAAACCTACCCTTTCTTTTCTTTTTTCCAAGTCCCTGACTGTCCTATGCTGTTAATGTTTCTGTCAAATGGTATGCCTGACTGTTGAGTCCATGCACCTGGGAGTCGGTTACCGTGGTGCCCTTGTAGCTGGCAGGCTACCTATTTTTCTCCTACCGTACGTCTTTCTGTGAGTGTCCTATTAATTTGAGCTTTTTCTGGGCTCATTTGATGAGATTTTAAACTACGATGCCATGCAGGTGTTTTCAAACCGGGTTCTGTCTCCTTTCCTCCTCTTTGGACCAGGGGGCATCAGCCTGACACTAATTTGCTGCTCATGATGGTAATATTATTGAGTGGGATTAATTTAGGTTCTTCTAGATAAGGTGACCCCCAAAGTGGCAATAATTAGTATACGTATTTTAGTCACATATTTTTTCCCACAGAGATTCTCAGCCTGCATTCTCCACCACACGTGACATTAAAACAGTGGTGTACCACAACCAGGGACCAGCCTTACCACTCCCCCCCCCAAAAAAATACTCGGTGGTCTAAACAGTCCCAAACTATTTGTTAAATAAAAATGAACACAACCAAAATAGCCTGACGTCTAAGTATGAAGTCCAAACATAATTAACGAAAGGATTTACCAAACAAACACTGAACCTCAGCTTCAGCCCCTGCACCTGCTAGGAAGTTTGTTTTTCTCTCCCAGGTAGGGTGCTTCCTGGTTGTTCACTGGCCATTTTCTCAAAACAGAGACGGTAAAGGCAGCTCTGTTGTGTTCCCCAGAAGGACCGCCTGGAGCGCCTGGTGCTCACCCCCCTGTCCGCGCTCCAGGGCATGTTTGCGGCTCCGCAGAAGCTCATCCAGAAGCGATATGACAAGCTGCTGGACTACTGCAGCCGCCTGGAGAGGTCGTCTTCGGAGGAGCAGAGTATGGCCGCTCGGGACTACCAGGCCCTCAACGCTCAGCTCGTGGAGGAACTGCAAAAGTTCAACTGCGCCGCCAAAAAGATCCTCACCAACTGCATGCATTGGCTTGTCTTCCTGCTGTGGGGCCTGGTCGATTCTTCCAGACAGAAGGTCCCCTCCATACAGCAGCTTCCAGTGAGTAGATGTGGTGGCCCCCCTAGAGTCTCAAACCCCAGTCACATTTTAGATGCCGGGGTTATCTTAGAATCCTCACTGTGACTTATGCCTGCAGCCTCAACCACTCTGTTCCTATTCCAGTTTAGCCCGAGTACCAATTTGATGGGTCATGTATTTTACGATGTCTTTAGAGCTCAATGTACGCATTGCTTCCTAGGCACCTTTGTCCAACATAAGCGAAGTCCAGAATAGCATCATGGAAAGTCTGAACAACCTTGCGTTCGTCAAGGACAATGCACAGAAGTTAATGGAACGTAAAGTGAGCTTTGAGAAAACTAAAAAAATATTGGTAAGTCATTAAATATTTATTGAAAACGTAGTTTTTTTTTCCTCTGCCAGTGTTTATTGGTGTCAGTCCTTAAAATTAGCTAAAAAGTTCAAATTGATTTTTGTTTACTGCTGGTGTTCCAGCAAGCGTCAAGCATATATTATTAAGCTTATTTAAGTGAAACTGAAATTCAAACTTAATTAATGTACAATGTTGAGAATCTGGTCTGTGCCAGACAATACATTGCGGTAGGTTGAGAATTTAAAAAGAGCCTTAAAACTGAGAAAAAAAAAGCACTACTCTTTTTGCTCAGGGGGGTTGGGGGGGGTGGGAAGGTAATTAGGATCAGTGACCAGTGAAATCTTCCCCAGGGAGGGCAGCCTCCTCCACCCTTGGGGCCAATCCACTCAACCCCCACTAATCACAGTAACGACCCTGCCCTGTCGCACAGCAGCCAGAGGTCCCCAGGCAGACGGAGGGTCACAGGGCGAGATTGTTGGCTAGCTACGCTCCCGACAAGCTGTACCAGCTGAAACGCAACTGCAATGCAACCCAGGAGCAGGATGTCAGCCTGCTGGAGGGGGAGCTGGTGGGCTTGATGGAGGACAGGGATCCCCTAGGCAGCAGGAGCCGCTGGCTGGTCGACACAGGCGGTAAGCAGGGCACGCGCCGAATGTCACAAGCGCCACTGAAAGCTGATGCACCCACACGTCTCCAAAACACCGCAGAGCCAGAGCATGTGAGCAACCAGAGGTCAGATTAATAATAGAATAGATTAAGAATTAATAATAATAAGGTTGATTAGGTAATGTTGTGTGACTAATGCAAAGCAGTGCTGACCACGCACTGGTTAAGGAATATTCCACGTCGTATTTTCTCTCAGTAACAAAGCCATTAATTATAGTTATTTCTACGATGGGTTTAGTTGATACATCTAAAACAATACAAGGCTAACGAATTGATTCCATAATAGAATTCTGAAAGGCTATTTTTTTCAAACATGTTTTTCTCAAGACCTCAGTGAATAAATTAAAGCCATTGGTACTGCTTTTATTTACCACTTGAGTACTTTAGTATTTTCACACAAATCGGTTTAAATGTGACTTTGTCAACCATCAGTATGACTATTTCCTTAAATAGACTTGCTCCATCAGCATTGCACCCTGAATGGTCAATAGCAAACCATCCATATTTGCTAAATAAATATCATACCTTGTACCTGAAATTAAAATTCTGTGATCCTGTAACAAATACAGTCATTATGTTGCTGGAAATCCTTTTCACCCATTCACAGCCACGATGAGGTGCACACCACAAGCAGAACCAGTCACACAATGGCCCCATTCATGCCCTGCCCCGTGCGTGTGGGTTTTCAGAGGGGGCCCTCGTTTCCCTCTTCTCAGACAGGCTGTCCTTTGTGTGGTATTCAGGTGCACAGGGCTACGTCTACTCCTCCTTCCTGAAGCAATACAATCCCACCCGGGAGCAGAGCGGGACGCAGCCGGAGCCTCCGGACGACTACGACAACCTCAGCCTGTTCGTGTCTGGTAGCGGGAGCGCCAGCCTGCGCAGCTTCTGCATCGACGCCCCCGACGGCTGCTCCTCCCTGCAGGGGGAGCCAGAGGAGGCGCCAGAGGAGGCCCCCGAGGAGGCGGCGGCCGCAGAGGACCAGCAGGTGAGGGAGGACGCACGCAGCTGCAGCGCAGGGCCCTGATCGCCGTCTCCAGGCGCAGCGCCGTGCCGCGCGACGGAAAGCAACGGAGCGCATTGCCTGCGGTCGTTTTTCATTCAAACCTTTATGATCCCCCGAGGAGGCACACTTGCTGTTCCTTTTCCAGTTGGCTCAGGATTATAAATTATTATAGCTGTTATCAAGAGTGCAGTAAAATAATTCAGCACAGTGATTTATGACGCGGCTTATTCAAGGTCTTATAAGTTGAAGGCACAGAACAATGTGTGTGTGTGTGTGTGTGTATGTTTGTTGTAGCTAATGCTATTAAGTATAGACGTGGGTCTATAATCCCTAAAGATAATATCTTTGGATTGGTAATTTTTCCAATTTTATTCATATTTCCCTGTTGTGTGTCACAGTGACCATGTTTAAATATAGTTAATAAGAGCCGTAAATCTGCATTAGACTCATTCATTGTCATCAGCAGTAGGCAACAATACGATAATACATTTTCAAAGTGTGCCTTAATGCAGAACAATGATATTTTGAGCGGTCGATAGGCCAAATAATTACATCCCTTTAGACACATTAAAACAGTATTTTAAAACAGTGCCACCTAGTGAGGCAATATAGAAACTAGAAAGAAATTATTACACAATTTAACATGCCAAACTACTTAACATGCATTTCCCAGTCCATTCGTGGGGGAGCTTTTTACATACTTTTTACAAAGCGAACATAACCACTAGGTTACATACATACAAGTGTTTACATATATCTGTTTGGCATTAAAATGAATATCACGAGCGACCTTATTAAAAGCATTTCACATCAACTGAAGTAAAAGCAATTACGCAGATCGACAGTGCTTTTTTTAAAATCAGGGCACGTTTGGCCGGCATCGTTTCTGTTGACGCGCCCTGGTCTGTGTGTTGCAGTTCTACGCGGTGTACGGATTTCAGGCGCGCTGCGAGCAGGAGCTGACGCTGCAGGAGTACCAGCACGTGCGCATCCTCAAGTTCAGCGACCTGAGCGGCAACAAGGAGTGGTGGTTGGCGGAGGCGGACGGCCAGAAGGGCTACGTCCCGGCCAACTACCTTGGGAGGATGTCCTACGCGTAGCAACGGCTGGCGAACGCTCGCTTCATTCTGAACTGCTGCTCCGGAGTTAATTTTTATGTTAGAGTTAAATAATCCAGCAGGTGTGACTCAATAACGCTATATGAAGGACGCCTAACCTTGCACAAATAATTGTTTCCAGCACTTACAGTATTGCCACGAGCAGTATTCCAACGATGATGTAATGATTAACTACTGTTCTTGTCTTGAAATTGTTGATTTGATTTAAATCTAAGATATATGTACAGTTAAGAGTTTTAATTATTGGAAGAGTTAACTTTATACTGTGAACAATGTGTCTGCTTGTCAGCGTGTATATATTCGAATAGCTATATCCATTTATGAATAAAGATTTTATCATATAACTACAATAAGTAAGAGTCCTTGAGTGGTCAGGACTTTATGTTCACCCAGTTTTACACCGCCCTGCCCACATAGGGATCCCACCTTCAAATAGCAGAAGTGTGTTTAAAGAACATCCTTAAACCCTAAGGCTACAACAAACGAACAAAAAAAGGTGGAGTTACAGTTGCTCTAAATGTCCAACTATATGTCAGAGTTCACTCCTTTAATAACAAAACAAAAAAGCAACAACGTTAAACTCTTATTCTAAAGGTATTGCGTTCACAGTGCTGGAGTGCTCGGTCTATGCTAGGCTTGTTCACCTAGTGGAAGAGAGATCTAAAACACTCAAACACTTGTTAATAATGAGAAGAAAACAAATGCGTCTTTTTTCCCCTCCAAAATTGAAACAACGCAGAAATATTTAATCAGGTCAAATAAAATCCAGCAATTGGACAACACATTTACATGCTTACAAAAGCTACTCACACTGATAGTTTTTCTCAGGCCCAAAAAAGATCCCTACAGCTGAAAATACTAAGTCAGAAGGAATATTATCACAAAACTAAATGGCATAAAATGCAACTCTAATACTATTCGGTATAGCTACCATCACAATGGAATTGAGAACAGAGCATTTCCAACCACACAAGCTCTCACTAGAAATGAAATGCGTCACGCCCATATATGTAAGACTGTGTGGGGAAGCCAAAGGCTTAAGAAAGGGCAGTCTGGGCCGAATCGGGGGGTTGGGGGGGCTTCTCCGTGCTGGTGGTGGCTGGCCTGGGACACGGAGCGGTTCAGGCGCAGGTCCATGTCAAAGTCCCCTTTGATGCTGATAATGGCTGGTCCAGGTCCGGTCGTCACAGAGACACGCTGGAAATGAAGTAATGGAATGGCGTCGGCACTTTTGTGGCGCAGCAAGGGTCCGAGCAGGTGTTCGGGGGGGGGGGGGGACTCAGCTCGATCACGGCCTTTGGTGCTCAATGGACAGCTCGTGTGTGAGAGAGAGAGAGAGAGACAGAAAAAGAGGGAGATATGGTGAGATTAGACCAGAGACACGTGCAAGTGAGGATCTTTAAATCTCTACAAAGTGCAGCAGCCTGTAGCCTGTAACAGCAGATAAGCCAGAGCAAGGCGTGTTGTTTTTGGCGGGTGCCAGACAAGCAGGACAATTCAAAGCCATCCTGCACCATCCACAGCAAAGGCCCAAGAACATAGACCACTGTGTAAGACTGAGGACAGGGAACAGGCACTGTAACCCACTGCCTGGGATAACAGGGAAAAACACTGCTAGGAATACACAGTCTTACGCTCCGGTGAGGACACCTAAAACAATGCCAATATGCGTTCTGCGTTTAGCCGCATTCAGTCCTCTAAGCGGCTGAGGTCCACCATTACAACAGCTAAACCAAAGTGTTAACTTACCTGCCTGCATTAGACCTGCACAACAGAAAACGTAGCCTCAACCACATCCATTACTTTGCACTTAACAGAGCCTCGAGGTCATGACACATTTAAGTCTTCATGTCCCTTTGTGCCATTTCATTTCCAAAATAATTCAAGCGGAAATCGACCTCCGAGCGCAACTACAAAATGCCCTAGACACATGAAGCTTGAATACATAATAGCCTCGTCCTGCATGGATAATCCCTTTTTTTGATGGATTAATCAACACGCGGCTAACGTTTCTCAACATTTTAGACTTGAAGGCAGCCTGCACTGCAGTCCTCGGTGTACAGCATTGGGTGCTCTTGATATGCTCTGCACCTCACAGTGGAAACGCTTACAGTATCTTCTAAGCAGTACGAGAAGACGCTTGGGGATATTCGAGACAAAAGGACTGCACAAGAACCCCTAGCAGCAATTTATAGGGTGTGGTTAGGATTACCAATGTAACGCCAAAATCACTAATTCTAAACAGGAAAAGGTAACAAAAATCGTATTTCAACCTTTATTTTTACGTCACTGTGACACTTTTTAGAACTTTTTATTGGGGTACACACATAGGAAAACGTCAATAACTTGTTAAAATGAAGCAATTTATTTAACTTGCCGTTTCAAAAAAAAAAAAAAAAAACATTTTTTATTTCCTAAAACAACAGAGGAGCGCAACAAAAGCTGCCTTCAGTGATATGGTTAAATTTTGACCAGGGGGAGAAAAAAACAAGAAAGAAAAAAAACCCACAAACAAAAATCACCGAGGAACAGTGTAGGCAGGAAGTAGCTCATCACGAACCCAGCAGCACCTACTCAGAGGAATTCAAGTGTGAAATAAAAACGGAACACAACGACCTGGCACAATTACACCCACTCCACTGTGCTTATTTCTTTATGTTCCTCTGTGCTGCTTTCTTTTTAACCATCTGGAGGCGCTTCATGGCATTGAGCTGAGACTCCTGGGAGGTGGCCACCTTGCCTCCAGCCAGGGCCTCGGTGGCAGCCTTTGCTCCGCCCCCGGCACCGCCCCCTGACCCCCCGTTCCCACCACTACTGCTGTTGCTCCTGGTGCCGGCCGAGGCACCGCTGCTGCCTGAGCCCGGCAAGCCCACCTTGTTGACGCCGTCGCTGCTGGAGGAGCGGCTCAGGCCCGGTTTCCCCAGGGTCAGGGGCGGCGGAGGCTTCAGGGGGACAAGGCTGGAGCCGTTGTTACCGCCGCCGCCGCCGCCGCCCCCCGCCATTTTGGCTCCCAGGCCCGGCCTGGCGCCGGCCAGTCCGGACAGTCCCACGGGCTTCTGGCCGGACGAGGCCGCAGTGCTCTTCCCGCTGCCGTTGGACACGGACGAGCCCAGCTTGGTGCTGGCGGGACCGGCGGTGGACGTCTTGGCAGCGAAGGCAGCCCAACCCGTCAGGCCGCTGGCAGACGGCACGGAAGAGTTGCCACTAGAGGGGTTGGCAGAAACTGCAGCGGTTGTCTGGAGAAAACAAATAATTTGCTTGTTTTTAAATTATACGGGGGGGTACCATCCCACATGTGATTTACTTAAAAACACCATTAATCCCTGAGTCAAATGGTAGCGATCCTTCATTGCAATTAAGGCTTTTAATTATACAAAATGCAAAGGGCAATGTCCTGCCAAGATGAAAGTCCTCCTTTACCTTGACCTCTGTTCTCTTGAAAGCCTGGAATGTGCTGGTTGTGTCCGTCTTTGGTTTGACCTCTGGCTTTTTGACCAGAGTGTCCTTCACCATGGGGGCAGCAGACGCCACCACAGGGGCTGGTTTCTGCGGCGGCTTCTGAGTCTTCTGTGCCTGAAAAGCAGCAACGGGACATGACAGAATAGACAAAGGAACTGTATATCTTTTTAAGGCGAGCTGTTCCAATAATTTTTAACCTGAAGTTATCAGATAAATAGCGACTCTACCCTCTAATGATGCAAGTTGTTTTAGAGCATAGAAGCGTTATAAACGTGGCATTTCAAAGCACAGAGCAAGAGCTGTAAAACAGGCCAGTCATAACACGTCATGCCATGAACCGTGGCAGTGCTCTCTGCTGGGAAAATGAATTGAGATGCCTTACCATCCGCTTCATTTGCCTGGTGCAGCGGGCGCAGTACCAAACCAGCCGCGGGTCGTTGACATCCTTGTCCGTCACCTGAGGCTTGTGACAGTCTTGGTGGTAGAGGTTATGGCACTCCTGACACTCCACAAGCTGGTTGCCCGAGGTGACCGTCATCTGCCTGAGAAGTGGGGGGGGGGAGCGTTAGAGGTTCCTGTTTTCCAATGATCTTGGGACAACTATAATCCAAAACCACCCCTTAACTTAACACATAACATGGGTTTCCTGCCAAAAAAGTGTCTGGCATCGGCCTTGTCCAAGTATTGCAGTTACGCACCGGCACACCACGCAGGCCAGGCCCATCTCCATGGCAAAATCATCGGCGCTGGCCCCGTCAAAGCTGGACAGATCAGGCAGGACCAGGTCCTTGCTGGACTGGACCGTGATAGGAGAGGAGCGGTTCTCCGGTTTCTCCAAACGGGGCCTTTTCGGCGGGTCCGTTCCATCGCTGAGGTCTACCCTGACCTAAAGGGGATAGGAATATTTGTGAGCATTGCATGTCTAAACTAAACCTTATTAAAACAGTGAACGGTTCGACCTTATTGCAGTGCAAAACACAGGAATTAGGAAAATTAGGAGAGTCGGTCTCTGGAAATGACAACAAACAAAGACACCAGAAAAGCATCTGGCTTCTCTGGTCTTGATTCTGACCTTTTCTAAAGACCTCTTCTCACTTTCTTTTTTGCTCTTCTCAGAGCTACTGGACTTGCTGCTGCTGCTGCTGGACGAAGAGGAACTAGATGAGGACTTGGAGTCCTGTTTGCTTAGGCTCACTTTGGATACCTTGGGTATCTCCAGGTCCTGCATGAACGAGAAACATTGTCGTAGGTGGGAATGGAGTACTAAACAATACAACAGAAAAATGGACCCAGCAAAAAAATACCTTCTGTGAGGTACGGTAGCTTGAGTCACTTCCTCTCGCTAAGGACTCGTCCAGCAGAGCCTTCAGCTTCTCAGCCGAATCTTTACTTTTCGAGTGCAGATAACCCAGACCTTTCAGAAAGATTGGGTCCAGCTCCAGGCTCAGCGATGTAGCCATGGTCTCTGTCAGCTGGGATACACATAGACATAAAACGTGGAAGCACACGGAAGACATTCTTCCATTTAAAACACATTCAGTAATTTACCGGAAAGGGCTAGGTAGCAACATACCAAAAAAGATAATAAATCCACCGTTTTAATCATATTACCGTGTACATATCACATAATACGAGGATGCTAATAATTTTGATTTAACTTTACAACGACATTTGTGTTCAGTTAAGGCGTCCTGCAAATCAGAAAACCCTTCGAGCTAACTAGCTATCGCTACCATACATATTTTACATATTGAATTATTTAAATGTCTTCTTACCTTTGATTGCTCAAATGTCACAAGAAATAATAAAATATATACAAAGGGGACTCAAACGTGCAAGTGGCCAATGTCTTATTGTTACATATCTACAGTACAAATAGCCTAAGCTACACTTTAGACAAATAGCTGAAGATACATACGGTCCATACAGTCCCACCATGAAATGATACTGAGGAAACAGAAGATGGATTATGTGAAACGTAACAAATAATAACGGGTACATAAACCAAGCACTAATGCAAACATGTCGTTTATATATGTATAAATAAGTGTACATGTTTGTCATTGCTTATATGACAAGAAATTAATAATAAAAATAGTGACCACTGTAATTTCGAAAGTCGAACAACAATGTGTGTTACACACGGAAGTCGAGTAATAGCCAACATCGGCGTGTATATGTGGAAAAATACTCCGAGAACGTAAACGGCGATTCTAGATATCCACATTGCAGTAAGTCATCTATCGTGAACTCCACAAAGAGCGTAGAAGTGCCTTAAACGCTCCGTTTCCCACTAAAATATGTCAATATGTACGGCTGTATAGTATATAATTAACTCGTTAGAAAAATGAGTTGTTCGCGATTTCTGAAACGTGTGTTAGAGTTATTGTCCTATTTTAATTTTAAACCTACCTACCTTTGGTCATTTTTTGATATGTTTGCGGCACGTAACAAGTATATGTTTGGATATTGAATTTAATTAATTTTTAGGGTGTATGCGTAGTACAGTTTTGACACCAAGGGAATATTTCGGCATACACGAATCAGAGCAGCATCAGCATTAGAATGAAATAATTAGGCAATGACAAGAGTTGTACATTTCTATTTTACAATTTTCATAACTTTGTATGAATGATTAATGATGCATATCATTTTACATTTATTTCACTATCCTCACAGTTACTGGATGCAATGAAGCACAAAGACTCAGGAATGCTGAAGCAGGAATGTCTCTACCTCGAGGCATGCGGTTGTCACGAAGGGTCCATTCTTCCTCTTCACACCTCTATAGCGCTGTTCCTCCTGTCTTACTGTGAGTGCAAGTCCTTCCGAGTGCTACTTGTTTCTGCTCAGGGTGACAATGGGCAACCGTTGGGCGGGTCTGTGCCGGGGGGCCTGGAAGCCACAGAAGTCCAGGAGAGGGACCTGCCGGCGCTGGTGAGAAGCTGCCGCCTCCCTGCAGTGCTCGACGTGGGAGGCAGGTACTGTCGGGCCGGCTTGGCGGTGGTGCTGAGGCACATCATCCACAGGACCTGCGAGGCGGATCCCAGCCGCAGGGACGTGGCTGCACTCCTTGGGTTCAAGAAGACCTGCCTTAAGGCCTGCGCTGAGGTAGGAGCAAGGCTGAAGAGACCTTTATTCTAAAGTGGACAATAGAAATGAATTTGAAATCAATGTAATGTAACTGAATGAATGAGAAGGTGTTCAGAATATTCAGTGTCATCTTTGTGTGTTGCGTTTTCCTTCTGCATCTGTTTGTCTTCAGGTGAGCCAGTGGACCAGACTTTGTGAACTCAGAGTTCCCTCAGAGGTGGAGGAGTTCCTACGACGGTCAGGCCGGCGGGGAGCCGGGGTGCCAGCGGCCATCCTGCATTTGGAGCGGAAGCTGGGGGAGCCCGTCAGGGTGCACAACGATGACAAGATCAGGCGGCAGAAGCTCCAGTTGCAGAAGATGGAAAGCTCAAACCCCCAGGAGGCTCCTGCCACGGAGACCACCTCCACACAGCCCTCTGACAGTTTGGAGCTCAGGGCTGCCTTGGCCAAGCTGTCCGCCGAGGAAGTTCCATCTGCGGCCACCAGGGGGCCCTCCGACATCAGGAAAGTGAGAACCGCGGCACTGCCGCAGCTGGAACATGTGTTCGCAGAGGGGTTGTACTTCACCCTCACTGACCTGGTCCTTCTGCCCTGCGTGCATCACTGCCTGGTAAGGTCTTTGCCTCGGTCTCCTCAATTTATTTTAAGTCAACCCTGCTTCAGGCATTTTGATTGTTTTCTGTCCTTTGAGTTTTCTACAAAGAGTTATTATATGCATATGTATATCCATTAACCTTGTCGGCACTGCGTGATATAAATGGATTTAGCAGCTTGTCAACCGTTCTGCAGTGAGGACTGATTTTTCACTTAAGGTAAAAAATAAATAAAAAACACGATCTAGAACATAGTGATGGCATCACAGAAGTGTTATTAAATCATACCGAACACATTTAGGTTATGTTAATATTAATAAAACGCACACGCAAATAGGATTTATACCAGCCCAAGGAGTGGAAATTGTTGCCTGTCAAGAACAAGATCGTTAAAAAAACTTGTTTATTCAGGGAGTAGTTCTGAAATGAGTCCATCGAACGAAAGACTGGATAGAGCGGAAATGGTCGATAAACACCTGCATTAGCACAAAGGAACGTCTGTCTTTGTCACAGACTAAGTAATTGCGCCGATTTCCGATTCTATTAGCTGGCCTCATGGAGTTTTTCTGATGACAAAATGCTAGAGGCCTCCTTCCCATCAAGGTGGTGGCTGTTTTCTTCAGTTCTGTGTAAGTATGTGTCCCAGTGCCTGTCCTCTTTCAGAGCCTGGCAAGCGAGTGACGATGTCTGGAATTAAAGATTTAAAGGCAGAGTAGTCTGAACAGGTGATGCTGAGTGAGGTTTAATTTAATTTAAAGGTTAACTATTATCGTTCTCCGTTACTGTTGCGTTTCATTTACTCCTGTTTAGTTTTGTTCAATGAAGTCTTTTTGAAAATATTTATTATTCGGGGATGCCCTGCCAGACCCATCCATTAAAGTCTTTCATTTCAACCCATGCATAACCTTGCTTTTTTGCTTGGTTATCCGCCCAATCACTAATCAGTCACTGGCCCAAGTTGAACTCTCTTGGCGGGGGGTCTCCCCATCCCAAAGGTGTACATCTGAAGAATCTCTCCAGTGGCTGAATGTTCAGTGAAAAGATTGTTGAAGTTACCTGAACACGCAAGTTTTTCTGTTTTGAATCTAGTTTGAGGCAAACGGCGGTTAATGGGGTGGAATGGGCTTGCTGGCAGACTGTGGATGTTCACCATGGGGTTCTGCGTTTCTATAATCGTTTCAAAGGACCTCTGTGGGATTTTAATTTAAATATTGAATGACTCAAGATGGTTACAGTAGTAAGATCTTTAAAATGGTCTTTTCCGTTCTTCTTGGCCTGAAATGCTTCTTTCTAACTTGATAATAGTTGGACTACGTTGTCCATGATACAAACCAAACCAAAAAACGGGCAATACCCCCATATTAGTAAGCAGTGTTACCTGAAGCCCTTCCCCCTTTTCTAGCCCCAGTGCGTGAGGGGGCACAAAGGGACTAGGTTAGCTGGGTTGAAGGCGTAGCTTTGGTCAATGCCCACGTCTGTCTGTTCTGGTTTCCCCCCTGCAGAGTTCTCTTCAGCAGCATGACCGCAGTGAGCTTGGCCGGGTACCCCTGCTTCTCCGCTGGTATCTTCGAGTCCAGGAAGTGCCCGGCGTGCAGCGGGCAGCGGGGGATTGCGGGATAGCTTACCTCAGTCTCCAGGCTCCGCCGTCCACCCCCCAGGTGGGGGCACTGCCGACCAGTGGAGACGAAGAGGAGCAGGGGGACAGTAGGGGGATGCAGGCTGCCTTTGTAGGAGGCCCAAGGCCCACCATGACCAAACTGAAGGTAATTGAATATCCCCCGTAGAAAGTTCGGACATGGAGTGGTTGTTGCTGAAACGCTTAAAATCTGGAAACGGGCTCCTAAACGCCCACGCGGCTGTCTTTGAATGATATTAAGGGTTAGCGCTCGCTCTTTCCCATCCCTGTGCTGTAGCGCTTTATGCTCTAGGCGTTTCGCTTGCTTGGGAAATTGGACACATTCACTGCTCTTGTTTTATGTACCATGTGCCTCTGAGGAAAACTGTCACCTCCTTACACTCTGTTTCTGTTCTCTGCCACCTCCTTATACTCTCTGTTTCTGTTCTCTGTCACCTCTTTACGCTCTCTGTTTCGTGTTTCTGTTCTCTGTCCTTACACTCTCCGTTTCATGTTTCTGTTCTCGGTCACCTCATTACTCTCTCCGTTTCATGTTTCTGTTCTCCATCACCTCCTTACTCGCCCTTTCGTCTTTCTGTTCTCCGTCACCTCCTTACACTCTCCCTTTCGTGTTTATGTTTTCGGTCACCTCCTTACTCTCTCTGTTTTGTTTCTCTTCTCGGTCACCTCCTTACACTCTCCCTTTCATTTTTCTGTTCTCCGTCACCTCCTTACACTCTCCCTTTCGTGTTTCTGTTCTCCGTCACCTCCTTACACTCCTGCACGTGCCTTGGTGTTGTCTGCTGCAGGGCTTATGTCGCTTTTTCCGATGGCTGCACTAGCACGACGCCCAGCTGTAACACAGTGAGCTGTGCCGCACTGCCGTTCAGCTGCTCTCAGGCGAGAGACGAATGTGCGCAGCTGGCCCTGCAGCGAGGGGTAGCGCTTCTCTCGGCGGGCCCCTGGCGCGTCCCGTCAGATCTGGCTCCCGGGACTCATGAATCAATGGTCTCCCGCATTCGCAGAGAGAGGGCTCATTGTGGTGATTGTGAGTGGAACTCATCGCCCTCGTAAAAGTTCCCCCCCACCCCACACACGAGCCTGTGGCTCCGCCGGTACGCAGCTGTTGCTGCTGCTGCCTCCGGTCGCCGGGCCTGTGGGCTCTCTCCGGTCGCTGGGCAGAAAGCGGCCCTGACTGGAGGATGACAGGCTATTCCTCTCTGCGGGTGACCAATGGAGCGATTAACAATCAGTCACTCCCCACAGTCGTGGGGAACTTTCTCTCATGAATACTTCTGCAAAGAAAAAAGTAGGGGGGAAAAGAACAGCGAAGGGAAGTTGACGTGAATTATCTGCTGTAAATGACAGTTGCTGTAAGTTACTGCAGCGGTTTTATGAGATTGGGGGTGTTGACCCTAACCCCCGCTCCTGGGAGACCATATGAAATATCACATTTGGAATAAGAAGGAATTGTATTCTATTATTATTATTACACATAACATCTGTTAGCCACAAAGCCTGCATTTATTTCAACCAGTGGAGATTTTAACCTCCCTTCAGTCTTTGCTTGTCTGGATACAATACACCAAAAGCAAATGACGGAACTCACCAACCGTGATTGTGTAGCTGATACAGTGTGATTTTATTGCCCTTAGGTGCTACAGACTAGGCCTTCTCCAGGCCATCTGTGGTTTGTATAAAGTATTTCTTCTTCTGTGTACTCTGAGTTATAGATGCCATCTCATTAGAGGAAAGGGGCAGTGCTTTCTCTAACCAAAGATAGTGGTGCCTGTCGTGAGGTTCTTTTGGCTTGTTCAAAGCTTCTCCACCTTTGAGAATGTTTGGGGGTGGGGTAGGGGGGAAGCAGAGGCCCAGGACTCTTTGTAGACCCAAGTGCCTTCAGATGTTCTCTTCAGATCACCCTTTTAAAGAGGCTTCAGACGATGTTCCCAACCGTTTCCATGGTAACCCTGGCCGTGTTTACGGTGTACCGCAGGAGCACGGCATAGAGGCCATCTTCTCTCCCCATCCCTGCCCGTCGTGGACGCTCGACTGGGAGAACCTGCCGACGGCTGTCAATCCCACCGAAGGTAAAAGACCCGTGTGCCTCCAGCTCCAGTTTTCTCACAACAGACAAAAAAGGCCTTTTTCTCTGAAAGGACAGCTTCAGCACGTGCATGAAATTTTCCTCTACAAACGGTCTACATAAAACCAGATCACTTGATGCGTCAGTTGGCTGCGTTCCTTTGGACTAGAACAATTACTCGGTGTGTATTGCGGCCAACACCAGAAAACCTGACTTGTTTTTTTAAGTGGATTCACACATTGCAGAGGACGTCTCATGAATTTTAAGCAGTGGTTTGATATGTCCTCAAGATGGTATTACAGCCATATTTCTTGTGAGAAATATCCAAGGTTCAGCACAATTTCAAACAAAGGCGTGAGAGACCGGTTTTGAGAAATCACACCGCTCCTGGCGTCGTGCGTCGCCCTCATTTCTGCCACCAACTTCGACCTGTGGGGAACGCTGCTGATTTAATCTCCATGTTTCTGAAGTCAAGCCGAAAACCGAATCGGGAAACCAGACGTGGAGCAGCTTTTCTCCGCAGCGTTGAACTCCATAATAGATTTGACTTACACCTACACCTGGCTGATGAGTTTTTACCGCTACGCGGTCTTTTTGCGGGTTACATTTATTGCATGTATTTTTATGTGCTCAAATATGTGATATATTGTTTTTCAGCAGGAGAGTGACCTGCAGAAACATTGCAGGTGCAATATTAAAATTTGTTTTTAAGACTTGCACTGTATTTGCAAAAAAACTCGAGAATGTCTTCACCCCAGTCTGCACAGATAAAAATCCACTGCCTAGTGTGCCCCAACCGTGTCCCGCCCCTTTAAGACCAGCAAGCTGGACATTCAGTGCATGTCTGCTGATTGCTAATTGTCCTCGGCCTTGCAGTTAATACATCTGGAAGCAATTGTCCAATCAGCCACAGTATATGAGGGTTCCAAATTGTTTAGTCAGGGTCTGTATCTGACAAGAGAGCGCAAATGGTAGTTTGGAGCTCATTTGAACTAAACTGAAACAAACCGGACCCTTTTTTTGGCTTTTATCTCTTCTGTACCTCATCTTGGACGTCTTTGTTTGCTAGCTTTTGCAATCCTGCAAGTAACGACACGCTCTACACCCAGGATTGTGTTACACCAGGAGGAAGGGGGGGGAGTCAACCTTGGTGTTTTCAGGTTAATTGACAGGACGCACTAAACGCTAGACATAACACTAAGGTACTGTTAACAGAAGAGAGAGAATCGGCTCACAGGCCAATATACGTTTTTTTTACCCTCAGCTTAGCTTACTGTGCTGTTGTTCCCGAGAGATCTCTGACCAGGGTTGATCGGGTCAGCTGGTCAATGCAGGATAAGTGGCCCCGTCCTCCTCAACGGGGGGGATGAAACCTGTTGGTCCAAAGCCTGGGTCACCCGTGTGGTCACATCGTCCGTTTGTTATTTAAAGACTCCGACACGGCGACTTTCCTTCAGGTTCCACCACCCGAAAGAGGAAAAGGGTTTAAAGTCACAGTAATTACAGAATACGGTTCTCTAGATTTCATATCCGTTCCTGCCGTCGTTTTTTTTTTACAGCGGTTCCCTTGATTTGGCACCTCTCGTGAACTGGGTCTCAACTCATTAGCAGAAGTGTGAAAGGGCGAGCTGATGCGCCCAGAACCTTTACGGAGACGGGCTGTTCCGCCTGTCCGCAAACCCACCCCCAACCCCACCGCAGCCCAGAGGTGTTGACATGTTAACCAAACAAGAGCTGGAGGCGGCAGCGCAGGATGGAAGGGGGCCTCTTTGTTTTCGGTCCTTGGGGCTGGAAACGTGTCAGTCATGATGAGGGCGCTCTGCTCACCTGTGAAGTGAAGACTAGGCTAGTTGAGTGTTGTACATGTTCACTACTGAAGTATGACGAGACCTTCAACCAGACAGAAGGAGCGGGGGGAAGGGGGAAAAATAGCTGTCATGTCTTCGGCATTATTTCGGGAAGATTTTTTTTGTGAAGGGAAGGATTTTTTTTTTTGTCACCAAAAGACTGCCCTGAGAAAGTTTGGAAATGTCTGAATGCATATATATTTCAGTAGGTAGAAACTGACTTAAATTTCTCATTGTAGTCTCCGGTTTCAGTCATTTGGCAGATGAACTCCCTAGGAAGTTTGTAATGCTGCTTCCCCACGGGAATGCATGTTGCCTGTAAAACAAATTGGGCAATGCTTACAGCACACTTGAGTGTGCCGCGTGCCAATTGGCCGTTTAGCGCTACGGCTGCCTTTCGTACAAAGCCTGAGCATTACCGCCGTCTTCGCTAGGTCGGGAGTAAAAGTACCGACCTTGCCTCTCCATAGCTTTCGGGTGAAAAGGAAAGCCACGGAACCAGAAGAAGCCCGTCTGAGGCTACCCTTTGCCACCCGTTGGCGGACTGGGGAAGACCAGCTTGATGACGCAAACCTTTAGCCCCTGGTCAGCCTGGGAAAGGCAGCGTTGATTTTTCAGTGCCTGAACTTTCCTCGGCTGTAATTGCGCCGTTGATTATTGCTGTCTGACCGCAGTCCCCCGGGGATGGGCAGGTTACCCGGCGTATCGCTCTCACCGGTCCGTTTAATTGAACTCATTACGATGCGTAATTGGAAGATTTAAAGACGCCAATGAAACTACCTCGGCAGAAAAGCCTCCCAGGTTAGTCGGGTCTTGGCGGTTAATTGCCACTTTATATTCTATTCTCCTCTTTGCCCTGCTCTTTCCAATGAGTAATTTTGCAGTGATTGCTACTCCTTATGGATCTGGGTAAATGAATGTTTATGAAAAGGGGGCGTCGGGCATCCAAAGGCACTGAACTGAGCACAGCTCTCACAGTTCAAAAGGACGAGTCTTTCAGGCATTATTGGTGTGGGTAAAGGGGGGGATTGCCTGTGCTGCACGGAAATTGGTTGACTCTTTAACCACTCTGGAATTTGCGTTGTGTATAATTGTTATTGGTAAATTAGTTGTGTGTAGGAGCTCATATGCGCAAGTTTATATATCCCCGGATGGCAAAGTGGGGTATTAACACGAAAACTTGATATGAAATGCATGCTTTAAAAAATGTTTTGGTCTCTGGTCACAGAAAAAAAAAAAAAAGGAATTTTAAAAACACTACTCAAAGTAAGGAATTTGGTTCCAGACGGGTCACATTCATTTGGCTCCCTGGAGGGAGTATTTTGTAAATCCTCCTCTGGCGTGGATTACACTGACACAACACTTCCTGGAGTTTTTTTTCAGTTTTTTTTTTTTTTTTTGAGGGCGGATTGTGAACCCTTCCTCCGGGGTTTTTTTACCCGGTTCTGTCACCTCTGAGGGCAGATTGTGAACCCTTCCTCCGGGGTTTTTTTACCCGGTTCTTTCACCTCTGAGGGCAGATTGTGAACCCTTCCTCCGGGGTTTTTTTACCCGGTTCTTTCACCTCTGAGGGCAGATTGTGAACCCTTCCTCCGGGGTTTTTTTACCCGGTTCTGTCACCTCTGAGGGCGGTATTTCTTCACGGCTTTCTTGCTTTTGAGCCACAGATGTTCCTTGTACAGACGGGTCCAAAATGGAGCTTCCTGACAGTGGGAACCAGGCCAAAATTTCCGGATACACGTTAAAGTTCATGATCACTAAGGGCTCATAGACCCAACAAACATAATGGAGAACATTTCACGTGAGTATTTTTAACTCAATATTATTTTTTAGCTCTCCTTTATACACCAAATGCAACGCTGATGAACGAGTCTTGTTTCATCTGATCATAAATAATTCCTCAGGTGGCATGGCAGTTTTGAGATCGGACCGCCCAGCCTAGATTTGGCAGCAGATGTTTAGCTCTGTGAAGAATGTGGGTTTGGAACAGGCAGATCTCAGCCCAGTCTGAACCTTAGACTAGTGGTATTGCGTTGAATGTCAGCCGTTTTAGAACCTGATTAAACGTGAAGACCCGAGGTAGGTATACAAGCCCAATTAGCGCTGAAAGAGTATGAGTTTGGACTAAGCCTGGTTTTTCAGAATAGCGTGACTGTTAGCACTTTCCATCATTCTGTCATTCATTTTAAACAACATATTCTTGTTATTTTGCGAGGGAGGAGAGGGGGTGGGATGCCTTCTGTTGCAAAAGGATTAGAGTAAAATGCAAGGAGAGCACCGGGGGGCATGTATTTATTTAGCTATACCACGCAGTTTATCTTGGCTGTCTGAAACATCCCCGCACCCCACCACCAACACTAACAGGGACAAGGGTGGAGGCCTGGGTTTGGTTCCACGAGCGTCGACGGGCTGCACACCGAGCGTGTTCCCTCTGCGCTTGTGGCCGTCTGCTCTCTCTCTCTCTCTCTCTCTCTCGCTGGTGGTGGGTACCGTGCTCCCTGCTCCGGCTGCAGCGCCGTGCCTGGTTTCCCTCAAGACCCCACGCACAAATGTGGCATTCACCACCATCCTTAAAGGGTTGAATAACCAGCGCTGCAGCAGTTGACTCCTCTGAGCAATTTTGAGAAATTGATTTCAGAGTGCCACGTGGAGAGTGCTTGCTGTCAGCGTTTTGTAATGGAATCGGTCGGCCGCTGCTGTCACCACTGGTGAAAATTCGTCGTGGATCGAGCAGATATCTGCATTTTTCTGAGGTGTTCCTCCATCTCTGGCCATGTTCCCAGGAACCCAGCCTGCTGTCCCCCACCCCCCCTGAGTGTGCGTGTGCGTGTGCGTGTGCGTGTGCGTGTGCGTGTGCGTCGTGCCTGTTGTAGGTGCCCTCACCAGCACCGCTTTCAGTCCGTTCCAAAACAAACAGGTTTCTGGATGTGCCTTCTCCATTGCTGTGACCGTAAATAACGGCTTCGGTTATTTATTTGTTTTTTTGAAAGCCGTTTTGATTCTAGAAGTTTTTATTATAGTAAGAAAGTTTCAGGATTTCAGCCGGGAGCGTGAAAGTGGGAGGGAGGCTCGCTTATGGAAACCATCAATCCAAATTGGGAAAAAATAGCTTCCCCCCCGGTGCTTCTGTCAGCATCATCATTTGAGCGTGTCACGGCTGGTGACTCTTCTTCTAACGGGCTCAGGATAACGTTATGAATCCTCTTAAGACCTTGCGTCTGAGTTTGCAGTCCTAGATCTGCACGCATACAAAACCATGTCGAATGGACTGACGGGGTGGGGTTCCTCAGTATTAAATGCCCAGGTCAGGATTGGCGAGGAAGGTCTAATGAGGGTGGGAGAAAGGGGGGCAAACGAAGCCGGGCACCCCTGCCAGGCCACTTTGCCACTTCCTGTTCGGGAGGCTTAATGAGCGCGGTCCGGTGTGAGAATGTCTTTATCGTCCTGGGCCCGCGGCCGGGATGGGGAGATGCGACGGACAGAGCCCTGCTTTGTCAGCCTCATCGCTGCCTTTGAGGTGTACGAATGAAGTCAGTGCCAGGCCAGCCTTGGAGCGGGGCCAGGGTATGACTCATTCTGAACTGCCTTTGGTTCACCCAGCCTGCTGTTGGGAGAAGACCTGGACGAGGAGCATCTAGGAAACGTGAAAAAGAATTGGTGACGTGGAAAAAGTTGTGTGGCTTTTGGTTTTTTCCAGTATTGGTGTGGCTAGTGACAAACTGATGGGTGATGGCTGAGATCTGCCGGTTATGGTGAATGTATTGTCTTGCTGACGCCATGTTTGTTAATTTCTTTTGATAACTTGTAAGAGGGGTTGCCGATGCATGTCGATGTGATAAATGGTCGAGGATAAAGTGTTTAAATAAAATTATGGCCGTGACCCATGAGGAAGGAAACAAAGTTTTGTGAATCTACACCGCGTTCCAAATTATTATGCAAATTATATTTTACACTGATTTTCCTAAATAGTCGATGCAAATGACAGTCAGTATAATTTTCAAGTCATCAACCATT
>JAOYSI010054657.1:11909-25023 GCA_025775065.1 Hiodon alosoides
ACCCTTTCTTGTGTCCCAACCCAGGTGCACCCTTTCTTGAGCCCTGTGGCTGCTGGGGGAGGCTCCGGCACACTGCAGCCCTAAATTGGAAAACCGGTTAAGGAAAATGCGTGGAGTAATTCATTTCATGTCAGAGAACAACACTTTCACTCACACATCATTTCCAGGATTATCCGTTTTGCAGACCTCCTTCAACAATAAACGCTGTAATATAATTCCACCTTGACAGCGGGACGCAAGTAAATCTCATCTGAAAAATAAAGATTTTCACAATGGGCAGTTAGATCAAATGCAACTAAAACCTTTCCCACCAGACACCGTTGTTGAGGGTGGTCTGCTCTACGCCCTCCTCCCAAAGACAGAAAAACATCAGCCGTAAAAAATACAGGTTGCGTGTCTGAAACCCAGAAAGAGAGGATTTTCCCACGATCCGCTGCAACTCATTCCAGTTAAGAAATTTGAATTGAGGGAGAGAGAGAGAGAGAGAGAGCGAGAGAGACAGCGAGAGAGAGCGATAAAGCGGTCTCATTAAATATACTTACTAAAACTGCCAGTGTAACTTTTGCTTACTCATAGCCACTCAGTCACTTCCCCTGCCGCCAAGGTGGCAATCACCATGGCAACCACAACCCGGTCTGCGCTTACCTCTCTCACCTACCTCTTGCCTATCTCATCTGTGTGAATCATGGCGCGTTCCAGAATGTCTGGGAGAATTTGAGGCTTAGAGAGCTTAAAGGCCCCTTAAGTAGACAGTGAGAGTTGTGTCCGGCTAGAGTACAATGTCTCCAAAACATTTCTCCAATAAAATAGTGATGGTCCTAAAAGCCTCAATGACGCGCGCTTCTTTGCTCCCCCTAGAGGTGGGATGAATAACAGCACAATGGCAATCGTCTCATGTGTCACCATTTTCCGAATACCACCTGGATCTCACCTGCTTTACTACTTGGGCCTGGTTGAATACCTTCAGTGCAGTTAACCTTCCTGAGACTCTCAAACCACCAGTGTGAATTTGATGATTCATAATATCTGTTAAATAATATTTATTAATAAGACTCAAAATCTCAAAGTGCCAGTCTGCCGGTTTTGAATCAGGCTCGGGTCACTATCTGGGTGGATATTTGCAAATTCTTGCCATATTGACCAGAGTTTCAGCTGGATTGGTGACTAAGAAATCAACTTTAAAAAACAAAAAAAACGATATTATCCCTCTTTCAAGGTTAAATAATGGAAATTTGCTCAGGGACGTGGCCATTCTAATCAAAGGTATTGAATTCATTTGCCAACTGAATGGGGTCTGAGAATTGAATAGATCTTTGTGTAAGCGTGAGTCTGTCTGTGTCTCCTGCCCTTCAATGAACTGGAATCCCATCCTGGGTGCACCTGACCTCATGCCTGTGTTTGCTGGGTAAGACTACAGCGCACCACAGCCCTGAATTGGTGTCAGTAGAAGAATAATGATAAATAATTTCTTAGTATAGAGGAAGAAGTTAAATTCTTCAAAGGACAATCCCACAGCGCACACAACCCCCATTTAACAACTTCTCGCAGAGAGTTAATGAGGACCAAGGATCTGAAATATTCATGTATGATGGAAAATGTAGAGACAGCCGTAACACCAGACCAATGAAGAGGCTGTTCCTCTCCAATAGTGCAGGAGAGGAACCATAATACAACATTTTAAAAGAGAGCGTTCACTCTTTTATCTTGCTTTTTCAGGCCCTGTGCTGTAACGTGAGGAGGGAGATATGGTTTGTTACTTAAATTTTAAATAACTATATGTATGTGTGTGTGTGTGTGTGTGTGTGTGTGTAATATACACGTATATACAACACAAAAAAATACAATAACAAATAACCTGCTAACGTAACCACTGACACATTTTGAAGTACATAACACCAGTTTAAGACAATTGCCCCTTCCTGCTATCTGACCAGTCGGGCTTGTTAACCGAATATAGTTACTGTTTCTGAGCCCAGGCGCCGATGACCTTCAAGTCAGCGTTTAATAGGCATCGTTATTGGAAAGAGATTCGCTTTGCTCTACGTGCTTCGCTGCCGAATTAATTGCGTACAACTGAAAAGCAGGCGGCTCGAATCGATAAATATTAAAAGGAGCGGATTTATGCGGGCAAGCTGCGGATAGCACAACTTTTACCAACTGACGAGCGGCAAGTAATTATAACTTTTTCCGTTAGGAGCATATACGTAGTTTTTAGGCATCGATACTAAAACTAAAAATGTTTTTTTACTCGACAGCTTTCCTTGGATGGTTCTAAAATGGGGGAGGCCTCTGTTTGGTATTGTTCCTAGTGCAGGATATGTTATTTCATCGTGTCTGCCTGATAACGTTTAAATATTTAAACGAAAGGGTATATATATATACGCTAATTTTAAAGCTTGGTGATATTGGGATGGAAAAGGGGAGAAACTTTATCATACATTTATGTTTACAAAAGTTTTACTAACCTAAACTTTCGCATTACGACGATAGTTAATTTGTGTACGAATTTACTGTAGAATTAATATGAAAACAAACATTTGTTTCTATTAACAACGCTGTTCAATTTAGCAGACGAGGCTGGAATCCATCTAGTTAGCGTGTGGAACTTGCTGTTCCGGAAAGCCCCATCGTGAAACCTTTAAGTAAAACGAATTTGTTACTTATTTGCTCTGCAACAAAAAAAAAAACCAGTTAGCTTTAGAGGGATTATTTGCCAAAAAGCCTAGGTCAGAGAGAGCAGCACGACATGGTATGTAAGCCAAGGGTATTAGGCCAACCAAGCCAAATGTGAGATCAACAACTATTTATCTAATCTTCTTACAATTCAAAATGATTCGGTAAATGTTGATATCTATATTTGTAAAAGATATAACAGTCGATATCAAACCTTTTAAAACCAATATCCACGTATCTTGTAGTTGATCTCAACTAATTAGAATTTGAAATAAACCTGAACCTAAATTCACGTCATAAGTTGTTCATTTAGTATTTAATATACAGTAGCAATCCTGATGCATAGCCAAGAGGCCTAGGTTTTTCAGTCTTCACTGAACTCTGGCATAGGAGACCAGGGTAAGACAAACCTGTGTCAGGAGTGACGAGATAGAAAACTAGAACTTTCTGGGGATTTATAGCCAGGGTGAGTTCACTTTCAATTACAATTATTATAATAATGCTTGAGGGATTCGATTATGCAATCATAACTATAAAATGCAATCACCCTTTTAGATCTTGCATTTTTTCTTCTGAGCCAGTGCAGTATTGCAGTGACCTGAAGACTGGTGGTTAATAATTCTGATTCAGGGAATTGGGGTTATGGTAAATAACCTTATGTTTCCTTTCAAATACGAAATATGTACCATTACCAATGGGCAAGTATATCCTTTCATGAGGAAACTGTTTGGCTGTAATAGGCCTAGGTATTGCTTTAAAGTACCTAATAATAAAAACAAAAAAACTACTGCTACTTACCTGCTGTATTTCCATGCTTGGCCCTGATAAATTTCTAATTCAGTGAATAGTACACGATTAGGCTTCCACAAAACACCACCTTCTTCCTTAAAAAATTTAAAGTGAAAACCTAATCGGCGACTGATTTCTAAAAATGTAGGTAACGCTTGTTGATATCACAGCTCGTTAAATGTTATGACGGCTTGCCGAAGGGGAGCCGCTCAGGCGAGGCGACTCGCGTATTGGTCACGAATGAGATGGAGTGGAAACGCAGACATGAAGCCGTTTCCCCCCGGGGTGGTCTGTGTGAAAGTGACACCGCAGCGGAGGGAGCGCGTGCGTTTTGTCGGTTTTCCGCCTGGCTAATTCGTGCAACTGGCGCTCACTAGGCGCTTTACGTGGTCTGCCACGCTAGGTTCCTAAACGCGTCCACTTTGCAATAATACCACTTACAGTTGATCGTGGAATATCCAGGAGGGAAGAAATTTCGCAAACTGACTTGTTGCAACGGTGGCATCCTATTACAGTACCAGGCTCGAATTCAATGAGCTCTTTAGAACGACCCATTCTTTCACAAATGTTTGTAAAGGCAGACTGCATGGCTAGGTGCTTGATTTTATACACCTGTGGCAATGGGACTGAATTAAACACCTGAATTCAAGGATTAAGAGGTGTGTCCCAATACTTTTGCCCATATAGTGTAAGTGCGTCTAGTAGAAGTTATATAATAAGGATAATAATGATAATTTTACTTACATTCAATTAAGACATCCAATTAAGACACCCTCATATATAGTGTGTGTGTGTGTGTGTGTGTGTGTGTGTGTGTGTGTGTGTGTGTGTGTGTGTGTGCTTGCCAGAGATTGCCAGACTCGAATACATATTTACTTTATTTATTTTATGTTTTATATATGCTAACAATTGTATGAAACATTGATGAATGTAAGAGAAAATGAACGACAAAGGGATCTAAATAAATTATAGAGAATGGAGAACTGAAGGGACATGTTCTCCAGCAGAGGGCGAGAGAGAGAAGGAAAGAGAACCAGGGAGCTGCTATTTTAGCTTGCTGATAAATCTAGGATATATAACAATATCCTGTCTCGTGATAAAATGTGAGCTAAACTGCCATTTAAAAAACATATTTCAACTATTTTTAAGAATTTAAATCAGCTTACCTGTCCAGTGGTTCCATTCACTGGCTTTGCATACCACCCAAATGGAAATAGTTAAGCCTAACGTCAATTTCACAGAGACTGAATTTTAAATATTGCCTTGATGCTTCGTCAGTTAAATATAGGGATTTTAAATACAAAAAATTGTTTTGTCAAACAGTTTGAACAATAAATCACATGAACAATTGCAGTGTGTGGGTTGTTGTAAATATGTGTGTATCTCCCTGGATATTCTTGCCAAACACAGAGATGCACGTTGTGAGATTCAATGTTTTTACTGACGCTGGCTGATGTCTACAGGAAGCCTCATGAACTGGATGATGGATGGTGTGTCCAGGCTTGGAGTGACTGCCCGTTTCTGCGGTAACCATTTTACCAAGTTTGTCCCTTGACCATATTGCCCATGTGTTTTGTAGAATTAAATAACATTGTCGATTGACATGCTTTCAGCCGTATTTGTGGAGAAAGTTATAACCCCTAGACTCCCACACCCCTAACCCCTACACCCCTACACTCCTAACCCCTACACTCTTAACCTTGTCCCGTTGCAGGCACAGAATTTCTCTGTATGCCCGCCTTGTTTCCCACCACTATCCGGAATGCATAGAATATGCAGGGAAACACAAAGGAACAGATGGCCGGCATTTGTGCAAAGACATAAAGAGCATTCGCTTTCTGTTGACAACCAAATTTAATAATAACTCTGGCTTCATTTGACTATTATTATTGGTTTTGTGAGGGTTTTTTATGTATTTTTTTAAAGCATAGAATGGTCCCTTTTTTATGAGTTGACATGTGAAGCATGGCTTACTGTGTCAGAAGGCTTCGGCTTTACAGCTGCGGTTCGCCTCCATTCTGAGCTTGTTTATGGCGGAAGCAGTGCCAGGTCGTTGCCATGGATACAATAAATATGAATAGTGTTGCTAAGTGGGAGGTGAAGTGGATAATGAAACCGAGTGGAAAAACACAAGCCTCTTTGGCTCTCTGTGAATAAAAGGAAGAGAGGATTGAAGGTGAAGGCGACTTCTGAGTCTTTTGAGGTTGTCCTGAGAAGAAGGACACAGCTATCATTAAAACATAGGGACGGGCGGTTAAGTGACCGAAGAGCCAAAATCAAATAAAAAAGAACCGATTCACTCAGTCACTGTATCGAAGGATGTGCGTGTTGTGCTGAGCCGTCCATCCACCATGCTGCGGGTTACATCAGAGGGAATAGTAGTGTAGTCAGAAGTCCCCTTGGCTCCCTGCTGGTTTACAGGCATCAGCCAGTGGCCGCGCTCTTAAGAGTTTTATTCCTTTTGTGAAAAGTTCTTTGAAACTGGATTGTGTGCCATGAGATCTGATGACTGGCCACACAAGTTCACTGTATTTGGCGGAGAGATGCACAAAATAAATGGCAATATAGTTTGACGATAAAAAAAGTCAAGACATCAAGGTTGGATCTTCTCTGGAACTAGATCCTCAAGCATGGCCCTATGAGAAGAAGGTACTGAGAAGGTTCCCGTCCCTCTCTCGTAGCCTGCAGACAGATTAACTGCTGTCCACCCTGCCTGTACTCCCATTAAAACACCTGTTGCTGCACCATGTCACTGCCATCTTGATCAAGTATGTGTACACCACCCGAACAACCGCTAACACACTGCGCGCACATGTGCAGAGATGCATGTGTACAGAGACGCACATGCACAAAGTCCCTTCACATCCTATTACCCACCTCCCGAACCCTTTCAACCTCAACAGTCTGACCGCAGAGGTCCCTTCGCAAATGGATAAACCCTTTGAACATCTGAAGTGTTTTCCATTAAGAAAAATGTCAAGCTACACTTGGTCGCCCACTCGTGCTCCTCCGGAGAAAATAACAGGAAGGATGTATGGCGAGAAGAGAAGATGGTGGTGCTGGTGGTGCAGGCGCGGGGGTCTCTGACCTCCTGTGACCTCGGTACTCCATCACGGGTGCATAGGTTCACACGAGAAGAACCATCTGATAACGATGACGGTGATGATCATGTCGACTATCACACGGACCCAGGTCAGAGATGAGACACGTGTCGAGCCAGTGTTTGTCCGTGTGCAGCTGAGGAGGAGTGCAGGCGGACCAGAAGTCTGTGCTGTGTGGAGACCCGGGCTTGACTGCCGATTTGATCGCGTAGCGCCTCTTTTGTCTCAGGGACACGTGCATTTCCTCCACTGCTCGTTTTAGCTTGCTTTGCATTGGCTTCGTCCCCATTTCACTCACAGGAGAAACAGAAAGTTAGACTGGGACTGCTGAAAGGGTACCAGTGACAATAAACAAAGGGTTACTGGTGCATGATAGAATACTGCAAGGCAGGAGGGCGGGGGGTAAAATCAAGTGTTTTTATTAAATGAAGTTCAAAATAAACTAAACCTTGCATAGAACGAAATTTGATTATGATTAAAAAAGCAATTTTTGATAGCATGCCAAAATCAAATGCAGTAGGGTAATCCGTGCAGGCTGGTCGGTTTGCATTCATATCTGCAAGATCTTTTCACATAGTCTGTTTGAATAGAAAATGTACTTTAGTAACTAAAAGGGTTGCGTCACTGGAAAAAGCATCCTTAATAATTATTATATTTTTTCATTAAAAAAACAAACAACCTACAGATTATTGCCTTGAAATTGGATGCATTGGCTTTGAGCGCTCTGGGTAATGCCATAATGTGTAATAATTTTGATGGAATTTTGTCACATATATAAACGATGCAGACAGGTTAAAATAGCTAGAAATGATTAGTCAAGTGCAGATCAATTTAAAATGTCATTGGAGAGTAGGGTGATAAATAACCGTTTTCTGTTTGTTAATTTGTCTGGCCACAGAAGCTTTGACGACTGCAGATAAGCCAGTGTTTCTGAAATCAAAAATTCTGTCACAATTGTTTCAGCTATCTTACTATGATCATTTTAAATGACGTCTGCGATGAAGGCAAATTAAGGTTGCTGGTTGAGCACAAAAAGGTAGGGGCGTACACGCTTTTCCCCGTCGTGAGAATTCCTGGTCTCTGTATGGAGAAAAGAAGCCTCTATTGCCCCCTAGAGGCAAAGATAAAAAACAACATGGAACAAACTCCAGCTCTCTCGCACGAAAAAAGGACCCCAAATACAATCCTCGAAATTTTGAAATCAGTTGGTTTTATGTACTGCCCTGCATCACCAATGTACGGGAGGTTATCAGATAGGAAATTTAGGGAAAGCAAATTAGTTATGCCAAGAACATTTTGTGATTAAAATTGGCTAATGGTCAAGACCAGCGGTTCTCGACCAGTGTGTTTTATTCAATTTGGCTCACATATTAAAATAACTTCGTGATTGCAACTCAGTGAAACTATGTAAACTTAAAGAAGATCTGATAGTTAACACTGCCCTCTGTCGAACACACTCCATTGTACAGGCACGGGAAAATGATCACAATTGATAACACGTTCTCACACCCGAAACGTCAAAGTCCTGACGTTCGAACCCGGGGTAATCGTGTTATTATTAAATATAAACTTAGTGGGCGCTGTTGCCTGTTTTTGACTACAGCAGTTTGTGCATTAGCCATCTGTTTTTTAATTTATTTTGTGTTAATTAGCCTACTTTCCTTTTACCGATTAAGAGAAACAGAACGTATTGACGAATTTTAGGATTAGGGTTTTGTTACAAAATTACTACGTTAGTATGTGTTTATTTTATTTATTTAAATGCATGTTTTATTTATTAGACTCCTTACGAAAATCAAGTCTCAATATTTGTATGAAACTGTGCGATTCAGGTAGTAATTCAAACGAGTCTACAGAGGTCGTTTCTCTAGGGCTTACTGAATCGGGACTATATTTGCTTGATAATGACATAAGCAGATATATTGACAGGGTGGGGTTCCGGGTCTGGTTGCTTTTTGTCAGAAGACTGGTAAAAATAATAGTTATTAATAATAGTTATTTATAGATAATAAAGCTAATAATTCTAACCGAACAATGATTGACATGCCAAAGAGCCAATAGAAATTGGGGGGACACACGGGGTGGCCAATCAGATCACAAGGGGGCGGGTGCCCCCTGTGCAACCACGGAAGATCCGAGCCTGAAGAGGAATCAGGTAGACTCCAGTGAAACTCAAGGGAAGACGACAAACGTGCACTGAAGACTGGAACACATCGGACGCTAGCTGCCGCGAGTCCTTCACTCCACCCTTTCAAGATGGAGCGTGCAGGCGCCGCTTCGTTAAGTGGGGCAGCCTCCCAGCTGCAGCCTTTTCAAAAGGACAAATTACGGTTGATTAGCTTCACGTTCACCGCTATCATCCGTAAGTGGGTGGTTTCGTACTCCAGGGCCCTTGTCCAAGCAGACCCACCCCCCAACCCCGCCCCATTTTTGTTATCCAGAGATGAAGAAGGGCTTTGAGTGGCCCCACGTGTTTTGGGTAGAAATTCAAGCATAATGAATATCAGGAGCAGTGTATAGTGGATTTGATAAGAAGGCTCAGACTAATGGATGCATTTTTTTTTTTACTAATGTTGTTTAAATTGTTTAAATCCGTCTCCATTTGTTTTCCCCATAATGTATTGGTGATGGAGGAAAAAGAAGCCATGTGGCCAGGCTTGTTTGTTTCCTGGAGGGTATCGCTGAGAAAAAGGGTGCAGGAAAGCCAAAAATGTATTCTACGTAGATTGTAGAAGTCACAGTGTAATTAGAATCTTGAAATCAATTAATGCAGCCCATCCAGTTGAGGACAGTGTTTTGTTTCTTTTGAAAACTCTTGCGCTGGCCATGATCGGCTGATTTGAAATCAACATAAACCCGACAAGAACCAGCTCCGTCTGTGATCCACCCCAAATGTTTGCAAGCTCAGTTCACTGTGTGGACCAGGCAGTGAAGGTTGCCGTTGGCAGACACGTGGGTCGGTGCGTAGAGATTCAGGGCTGTTAGCTGCTCTGCTCTTACACTACTGCCTGTTGCCAGTCTGAAACATCTAAATCCCAGTGATATACAAAAGTATACCGTTTCCCACATTTTAAACAAAAAGTGGGGGGAAACTTTAAATGGCTGCATTCCGAAATCTGTGAAATGCCATTGGTTCATGTTCTAGAATGTAATGCAAATTCTAGGATGTAATGCATGTTATAGAATGTAATACATGTTCTAGAATGTAATGCAAATTCTAGGATGTAATGCATGTTATAGAATGTAATACATGTTCTAGAATGTAATGCATATTCTAGGATATAATGCATTTCAGTTTCTTTACCCTGTTAATCCCAAGCAACTCACAAAGTTTGCAATTACACTTGATCCAATTATAAAAACCCTGCCTATGGGTAGAACTGCTGTGATTGCCCTTGAGCCTGCCTGTAACGGAGTTCACTACCATAACCAACACACCTGTATCCCCAGAAGCCCTTTTAATCTATATTACTAGATTACTAGTATAGATACAGCCGTATAATTTACATCCTGTCTGTCTCTATTCTCTTATTCTGGGCCAGTGCACGACAGGGCAGGCCCACTCAAACCCATTAAGCTCTGCTCTCCGCTAACGACCCGGCAGGAAATGACTCACTTTCACTGCTCAACGTTGACCCTATAAAGGCAGGGCCCATCTAGGTCACTATGGTAACGATTTTGGAGGCTAGGTCCCATTTAAGAATACCCTGATATTTACAAGCGTCCTGACTTGGTTACTCTGCGACCTTGAACCCTCCCTTCTGTCTGATCACATTCCATCTTTCTGACACTCACAAAATGGTACATGGCAATTCAGGTTAACCCATGACTGATTAGCCAAGAATAGAACAGGAAAGACTGGAATAGAATATTTTATTGTCCCCAAAGGGGAAGTAAAATTAGTTTTAAGGCGCTGAAAGAGGATAAGACATAAGTATAAGTTAATACCACGTGCAACACAACGCCACAGAATAAGGTTCATGGTACATCTCAGCATACAGATTCCAGTGTTTGCACTGTTTGTTTGTAAACACCATATGTTTGTACAACATATGTAGAATTCATATTTCTAGTGAAAATGCTTTACGATAACAGAACGTTCCTCTGATAACAGAAATTAAAATGCACAAAAATGCAAGTATGAGAGTGAAATTCATTGGTATGTAAGTGAATATCTTGTTGAAGGGTACAACAAAACCCCTGAGCACACAGTGCTTACGTGAGTGGAATGCCAGTGAAATGTTTGGGGGAGAAACACTCTCTGCCTACAATAACAGCTAAACAACTGGTCGTGGAGGCACCAAAATAATTTTCTGCACTGACAGCTGTGGTGGACGTAATTGTCACGTTCACCAGGTAGTTCTCAGACAAAGAGCAGTGGTTGCTCTGCGAGGTAAATTAGTCGCAGAATGTATTTCACTTTAAATCACAGTGTGTATAAGTGTTATAAATGGACTGTCCACGATGGTTAATCATTCAGCAATTTCTTTTACCTTGAGGGATCTGCAGGATTATTATACTGAGGTT
Source organism: Hiodon alosoides (assembly GCA_025775065.1). Classification (NCBI taxonomy): domain Eukaryota; kingdom Metazoa; phylum Chordata; class Actinopteri; order Hiodontiformes; family Hiodontidae; genus Hiodon; species Hiodon alosoides. Next base: position 23,000 of record JAOYSI010054657.1, read on the forward strand.
TTCCGTACACCGATTTTAGCTTATATTAAGACTTTTGGAATTTTATCTAATCGACACCAGATGGCAGTATTTTACAATTAAAAGTAGTTCAACGTGATATGTTAGGTACTCTTAGACTTAGATTCATAGTATTAACAGTACAACCACGTAAAGCAAGAGCGATCGTAAAGCGTGTATAGGTTTCACAAACTCGTAGCACTTCATAAATGCGGCGTTTCTGTAAGTGTCTGAAGAAGAAAAACTGTGCCAGAGATAATTAACTGTAATTACCGGTAGCAGCAACCGCCTCTCAGAAACGGTGAAGGCACAGGGCGACTCTACCCCAAACAAATGTGTTTCCCCCGTCATTCCACTCTGCTTGTTTAAGTGCTGTGTGTTCTGTGTTTTGTTATACACTTACTTTTTTTTTTTTTTGAGATATTCACTTTTACACCGACCATAGAATAGGAAACAACTAGAATTGACAAGTTAAAAGCTATCTACATAAGCTATCTGCCCTGCCGTCACTGATGGTTAGGTTTGGCACGAATGTCTGTTCAGGGTTTTCATTGCATGGTGAAGACTAAATGTTGTCAGTGAAGACACAAAATACCACATAAAACACTCAGACGCAGAAGCAACGACTGGAGAAGCCACGCTGTGTGTGTGGCTCCTGTGAGTGGAATTGAGTATTTGTTTACATGACTCGGAAATGATAGGAACAGAATCGATGACATAATGAACCATAGGGACCCTTGGCTCTTCTTTGTTAAACTGGGTATGGTCCTACTAGCGGGTCAAACAAACACACACACTCCTCTCTTTCCCCCTGGTACCTTCGATCCATCTGATCCTGTTGAAGGAGACACAGTCTGGTATACACAAACCCCCACCTGAGATCCCTGTTAAGACCCTGGCCCACACACCCTTGGTAACTTCACGTCGTACACCCGTAGTCTAAACTAAAAAGTCAAGAATGATGGCATGGCATTACATTTTCAATACATTACCATCTATCGTGAGTAAAACCAGGCAAAATATATGCATCACTATATTTGCACTGCCAAGTCTACTGTCCACAATGTATGCAGATACTTAGCCAAATGGGGACGTCGAGACCCAGGATCCATACATTATAGTACATTTAACCAGAATGTTTTAATGGGCACATCACTATGCAGTCAGTGCCTCTGGAGAGGGACAGCTTCAGAAACTGGCTGTATGATTCAGCTGTCTGAGCTCCGGGTTCTACCTCTGTGGAACAGGATACATGCACACACACACACACACACACATACACACACCCATACACACACGCATACACACACACACACATACACACTCAAACACATATACACACACACAGAGACAATATATGCTAACATGCACACATTATCACTCAGACATACGCACATGCACACACACTCGCAGAGTCATACACACATGCTCACACACAGATACACACACACTCAAACAGACATGAACAGACACACATATGCTCACACACACACTTGCACAGACATACACACATGCTCACACAACAGTAATGCTGAAGTGAAACAGTAGCTCAGTCGATTTGCTGAATTGGTGTCGACGAATACAATTCTAAAGCAATTCAAAATACCAGTACCTGCAAAAACTTTTCTCCTCCTAATAACTATAACTATACCCCCCCTAATCTGGCAACACTGATTACAGGGCAAAACATTCACAACGGTTTGCAGGTGTGCCCCCTTCTGATCACCTCAATCTACTGGTGCACAGTGTGTCTACTCAATTAGAGGAGGAAGCGAAGCAGGAGGGGATCCTGCATGGCTGGGGGGCCCGGCCGAGAGCCACCCCTTACTTCTCAGACACGGAGGGGAGACTGCATGGCTGGTGGTCCCGGCCGAGAGCCACCCCTTACTTCTCAGACACGGAGGGGAGACTGCATGCCAGGGGGTCCCGGCCGAGAGCCACCCCTTACTTCTCAGACACGGAGGGGAGACTGCATGGCTGGGGGTCCCGGCCGAGAGCCACCCCTTACTTCTCAGACACGGAGGGGA
>JAOYSI010054668.1:0-44727 GCA_025775065.1 Hiodon alosoides
AAATACTATATTATGCAAACATCCCATTGTCATGTTATTGAAGTAAAATGGACCACATTCATATTAGATTGATTCATATAAATCCTCTATTTGTTGTGAATTTTTTTAGCTGACAAGTTATAGTTGGAAAAAAACAATTGATGTATAAATATTCTGGAAAAAATTCCATTGCAGGACTTCAAATTGCTTTGCTTTTAGTTAAGCCAGGACTGTTCAGGATATTGACAGCAATATCCAAGATTCTGGATATGCATGTCGGAAGAAGGCGGAGGGGCGGAAGTAAACTATCTTTAACTATCAAGACATTTTTAGAGGGCAATCTCAATATTAATGCGAGGCATACGGGCTACCTGGGGGTTGGACCCACTAACTGCGCACAATAGCCCTTAAGTCGGAAGCAAAGGAAATTAAAAGCTGTTTGGGCCCTCTGGTGTTCTTGTAGTATTTGAAAGTATTTCCATGAGGTCCTCCCTCACATTCTCGCCTCCTGTTTTGAGTATCGTTTCAGATTATAAAGGCTTCAGATGGGCTTTTCTTTTGTCTTCTCCCTGTGGAAGTTACAGGAAGTTATAGACTTATTCTCAGTGTATGTGTATATGGTAGGAAGTGCAGGGAAAGGCGAAGGTAGCCCTCTGTATATGGATGGCGTGGGTATATCCCCCCACATCACTTGTTGTATTGGGCCCCCGGATTCGAGACGGAACCGACTTGTCTATGTCTCAATGGGCTTTCATAATATAAGCAGAACAGTGTGGATTTTTGCCCTTATTCCAGATCTAAGTGTGTGTCTGATTTGCGGTCATGTTTAATTGTTGGCACGAGGAGACTAGCAGGAGTGTAAGGTATGATTTTTAGTTCCTTTGGCCATCTGGTAGCCACTGATAGGCTTTCAGCAGAGTCTACTTCACGGGCGTTGAAAGTGAAGCCTTTTCCAAGTATTGTACTTCGTGATAAGCGACAGGTTAGAGGTAAATTAGACCTTTAAAACTTACTCTCAGGGGATTTGGGTTACCGTGGCGACTCTAATCGAGTAAAGTGGGCAGTAGCCCGACTGTGTAGTTCAGGGGGTGGGGGGAAATGAAAGGGAAATTCTTTTGATTCCCTTTGTATGCGAGGGTAGGCATTGTGTGTGTGGTGGGAAGAGACCGCTGTGAGTGGAAGCGCCTGTAATCCCTTTTATCGCTCGGCTGTACCCATGCGCTTCCCAGAAGTTCAGCGCCTCGCATCAGTCTACACCAGGCGCTGCCTTCGGGCCGGGGGGCGTGCAGCCACCTGTCCCCCCCCCCAGGTGGTGGTGGTGGTGGTTTTATGTGCTCGCTAGCGCCCTCTTGCACTCAATGAGAAGATGATGGCCAGGAGACTAGTTACTGGACTAGTGCTGGTTAATGGGTTTTCAGGGCTTTTTCACGAGACGTTAAACCTCTTTTGAGATGCTCTTCTACCCCTGGTTAGACTGATTGCACGTGTTGTTCTTTCATGTGGAAAATGTTGGCAGATCTTTGTCCGTTTCCTGCCGATACGGTGGCCTGCAGGCCCCAAGAGTAAACGGACCATGCAGAGCATGGACAGTCTGGTCTTAAGCAGTATATTACGTTATGCCTGACTAGCATGGGCCTTGTCCTTTAGGAGGTTTCTAAAGCATGTTATGTGCCCTCAAATTAGCAGAATGCCTTTTGTATGTTCATAGGATACAGATTAATTTATTGAATGTGTCCTATGATATTGTTAAATATAAGACGTTTAGTTGTAATACATTCAAAATGAGAACATACGAAACATATTTTGGGCAAATGGGACTTTTTTTATTTTTTTATTGCGCAAATTATTATTATTTTTGCCAGATGTGTGCACAATATTGCCAGATTTTATGCACATATCTCCTTTAAAATTGTAAGTTCAAGGCTGCAGATTTGCCCGGTTTTGTCACCCTTTCTTATGGTAATTGTGTTTGTTTTTTTGGTCATTAAAATATTTTTGAATAGAGGATTCCCTGCGTTACACCCCGGAGCTGAACCCGTTTCCTCAGCCTGACTGTAAATGAGGGACTTTCTGAAACTATTCCTTTGCCTCCCTACCCACTCCGTTTTATCTAGGAGTGACCTCAGCCTTCAGAGCAGATTTGTATCAAAATCATCAGAGCGGCGTGAAGGCGCAGCAGGCCTCTGTCTGGGTGCTCTGTTGTCACCCGGGCCTGTCTGTGGGGGCCTCTTGCGCGGTGTCCTGACGCGACTGGCTGGGGGGGGGCAGGCGGGGTGGATTGTCTGTGGCGTAGCAGGTGCAGTCGAACAGAGAGGGGAAGGTTACCGACTCCCCCGTCCCCCCCGTCCTCTTTCGTGAGGTATTGCAGGCTGCTCTGGCCACATCAGACTGGTCTCTCTCACAAAGACCTCCCGAGGGATCTCCAGTGCTTAGCGCCACCGCTCGGATTTGTGTCCGCCACGATGGAGCGGATGAAACGAGGTGTGTTATGTGGAATTCCTTCCTCCCGGCCCTCGCTGGGCGACTGGCTGGCTGATCCTAAAAGACACTTTTTAGGATCGGGGGATTTAACCCTGTCCTCCTCTCGCCACTGCGGTGGAAAGGAACCTGCCTGCCTGTCCCGCGATGCTGCTGTAACGTCACAGCCGCGATACAAGTCGTTATAATCTCTACCTGGTAAACGATACACAGGTGTCTGATTGGGGAAGTGGGGCTTCTGTTGGTCGACCTGACAAATGAGAATTTACGTGCAACCTTTTCTGACCCATGATGTTTGCTCAATGATATGAGAGTTTGTAGACGTTACTGTTGAGCTGTTTTACTCAGCTTTTTTGTCATTGATTTCATTAAACAACATTTTTGTGTAGTGCATTGCTTGGTGTAAGTAAAATATACTGTGTGTTCATTGTGGAACTTGGACTAGCTGGTAATGGACACCTCTTGCATTGTGAACAGTGTTGGTGGGGGGCAATCATGCACTCTTTGAAAGGGATGATAATAATAGCTATGATCTAAGATGTGCTCCAAGTCCTTGTATGAAGCAATAGGGTTTGCTTTTCACTCGTGACTGACATGGCGATGGTTACCGTTGGCGAGACTTTGAAATCGAACCGCTCCCCTGGGCTATTGCGAGGGCACCGTATCGGGTAGTCAGGTTACCCGGCCGCCGGCTCGTTAGGCTCGTTGGGTTAACCTGCTTCAGTGTTGCGATGGCTAAAACCTATCGTCCGTGAGAGGCTAAGGGCTCTCGCCGCTTCTTCCCTGGTCCCCCCGTTGTTTCTCCCCAGTTGTGTTCCCTCCTTACCCGCGCCGTTAATAGCATGCGGTCTCGCCGGACGCTCCCTGGTCCTGGCCAATGGCATTGCCTGCTTTGGCGGCCCTTCTGTGCAGCTCCTGAGCCGCAGCGGCCTGTAGAGGGGGCCTGGGGGGGGTGGGGTGGATGCCCTGATGGAGTGTAGCTTGTTGCGTAAGGCAGTGTTTGGAGAACGGGTAGGCTGTACCCGAGTGTGTCCCTGGCGGGGGTTGAAGCTCCGCTCTGGTTTGTAAACGTGGGATCTCCTCCTCCACCTCTGTCGATGGTGGTCATAGGGAGATACAAAGTCTGCTGTCTGGTCTTTTTTTGCCTGGCTTTTAGACACTGAGTGGCGTAACCAATGCTCTTCACTAACGATCAAAACGTTTTATTGCAAAGGTGTAAAGGAGCTGTGAATGTCCAGGGGGGTGTGCATTAAAATGCAACGGCATAATCAAACGCCTATTTAAAACTAGTTTAACAGTAATCGCTTTTGAAGTAGAGTTTCGATTTGGCGCTCATGACCTGTAAATAGCTTGAGATGACGGTACAGTACAAATTCATGGCTCTCCAGCTCACTCAAGTTTTTCTCGGTATTACTCACCGGCGCCTTGCCGGAACTGCGGTCCCGTGCCCTCTGGCGAGTAGCGTTCGTGCCGCGCGGAGGTCTCGTAGAGTGCCGTGCATCTGTCAAATGAGTCGCCGTCTATTTTCAGTGAGTAGTCGCGTTGTCACTATAGCGGAGACAACAGCGGCCCACTCTGGGCCTAGCGGAGTCACTTATCGTTGTCAGTAGTAGTGATCCTAGTGGGGGGTTATGGGGGGGGGCACTGAGGGGCCTGGGACAGGCATGTGGGAGTGGCAGAGCCCTACATCCAGACTGTACAAAGGCGGAAGGCCCAGCAGAGCCTCACTGTTACTGTGAAGGGTTCTGCTACAGAACCAGGCTATTTATTTTAAAAAAAGCCTCTTGCTTGTGTTAAGATATTCATTTGAAAAAAATCTCATTTAGTCATAGCTTAGGCTCTGTTTAGTATCTCCAATGTATGCTGAGCTCTGCAGCAGAAACCACAATAGGGCAGATAGCTACGATGTTAAGCTAATGGATTGTTGTGGTGAAAAGCCCCTTGCTGCTGGAGTCGTTACATAAACTTTGAGTGACTAAAGATGTGTGCTAATCTCTTAAAAGTTCTTGGTTACATAAAAAAAGGTTTGGTGTGATTTAATGTTAGATGTACTCCAGTGTTGCTCCTCAGCCATCTGATCTTATAACAACCAATTGAAGATGGTCTTAATGTCTTGCGTTTAACCAGTCTTGCTCTTGTTGTTTAAAATAAGGGTCTCGGCCAAGGACGGGCGCTGGAGCACCTCGCACTGACGTGTCCCGCCACGGCTCTCTCTCTCTCTGCCCAGCAGGCCAACGAAGCCCTGCACCACCAGCACCAGGTGGCCCAGAACAGCCTCCTGCCGCTCCTTAACGCCGGCGCCGAGCCGCAGGACCAGAAGCCGGTGCTGCCCATTCCCCTGGACCAGAAGCCCCCGGCCAGCGCCGCCGAGCTCCTGAAGGACAATGTGGCCAGTGGGACGGGCGGAGGCGGCGGCGGAGGAGGTGGGGGCGGTGGTGGGCACATGCCTGTGGTAAAGAAGGAGCAGAAGACCAAAACGCCCTTCATCTGCGGCTACTGCAGCAAGGCCTTCCGGGACAGCTACCACCTGCGGCGGCACGAGTCCTGCCACACGGGCGTGAAGATGGTGTCCCGGCCCAAGAAGGCGGCGCAGACGGCGCCCACCATGGTGCCACTCATCTCCACCGTGCCCCGGGAGAACAGCGGAAATCCCTCCTACATCTCCACCATCGCCGGCATCCTCACCACCGCCACCACCTCCGCGTCCTCGGGCTCCAGCATCATGTCGCCGGCCTCCATGCCCAGCGTGCAGCAGCAGAGCGCCCCCAAGAGGCCGGCCAAGCCTGTCAAGAAGAACCACGGCTGCGAGATGTGCGGCAAGGCCTTCCGCGACGTCTACCACCTGAACCGCCACAAGCTGTCCCACTCGGACGAGAAGCCCTTCGAGTGCCCCATCTGCCAACAGCGCTTCAAGAGGAAGGACCGCATGACCTACCACGTGCGCTCGCACGACGGGGGCGTCCACAAGCCCTACGTCTGTTCTGTGTGTGGGAAGGGCTTCTCCAGGTGGGTGCTCACCGGTCGCCCACGGTCTTTACCTTTCACTGCTGTGTGGTCACCGTAGCGTTTTGGGTCGATCCCCCTCCTGGGTTGTGTAGAAGAAGGGCCTTAAACCGCTTGCTTCTCGAAAAAGGGGGGAGGGGGGTTACGGGATCCGTCCGATTTTTCTCAGAGGCGACGTCAGTGGTGAAATAAATCATTAGAGGTTTCGTTTTCAGCGCCGGCTAACCGCTCCTGCCTCAGCCAACGCAGTTCTGCCTGCTCAAGCTTAAGTGTCTGCTGTGCTACTTAATGTTGACCTCATCCAATAACCCTTTTAAGTCTGAGCATAAATCATTCAGCAGCAGCAGCAGCAACACTTCTTGAGACCTGGTTTCCTTCTCCGTGGCCCTCTCGCGGGCGAGGAAGCGCAGCATGCATGACGCTGCAGATCCGCCACGCTCTGCGCCTCCTCCCTGGGGAATTTGCGTTAGCCGTGCCAGATGACGGCTGCCGTGAGCGCGCGGGCTTCTCGGGATTCCCCTCCCGGCTCCGTGGTCGACGCCGTTCCGGATTCTCGCCCCGCGCCGGCTTGGTTCTGACCCGCCTGGAATGTGCAGGGCCTGATGATCCTGCCCCTCGGCCATCAGAGTCGCTTCAGATCTGGGTTGTTGATTAACTCCGTGGCGCTCGCTGACTCCCAGATTAATTTTGACATTAGTAGCGGGATGATTAGCGTAAACTCCGCCGCCTCGGGGGAAACTCGTCCAGTTATCAGCGAAGAGAAATCTTTTGTGTGAAGAACAGGGAAGTTAGTTATGAGGCAGGGACTACCGACTGCACCTTTACCAACCAAGTCCAGAAACTGGTAATAAGTAGGGAACTTAACTGTATGTTTAAATAAATGTGACGGTACCCCGGTGAAGAAGTGTATCTTAGCGACTGAGATCTGGACCTGATCCTCCATTGTCGCCAGAAAAGGATGTCGCCCAACGCTTTACCTCCCCCATCAGTGACAGTGGTTGGGTTAGGAATGGCAAACGACCATTCCGGTTCAGGGCATCCCTTAAGAGATCGTGCGTGACTTCTCCTCTCATTAGCGAGGCCATTGCCTGGGTAAAGCCGCCTTGCTCGAGAACCCTCTACCAGCGCCACATAACAGTTCTGACGGGAGGAATTACCCCCAATTGTGCTAATCCTGCCCACAATGCAGCTAGTGTGATGATGAGTGGGGGGTGGGGGTGTCTGCGGTCCAAAGTCCGCATTGCGGCAGACCAGTCATCTGCATTGCCTTTGGGGTTTCTGGAAATGTCAGTGGCATTCCCACTTCAGCGGGTGGGACTTCCAACGGCGTGGTCCGGGGGTCATGCGGCTGGCAGCAGGGGAACAGGGCGTTGACATCATCTTGTTAATTTTGTTCCCTAGGCCGGATCATCTGAGCTGTCACGTGAAGCACGTTCATTCCACGGAAAGACCGTTCAAATGCCAAGTAACGGTAAGGGATCGCGGTCGACGCTCGTTACTCTGCCAGCGACGTTCAATTCCACCAGCTCATTTTATATTTTTTTACTTGTGCAAATTTACATCTGCCCTGTCACTGTTGAGCTTATTAGCCTAGATGTTTGCAAACCGGTGCTGCCTCTGAGGGAGTTGAATTAAAGATTGGTAACCTGGCTTTAACCTGTTTTTTTGGCATGGCCATAGCAGGCTTGAAATTTGTGGTGATTTATACAATGCCCATAGCTACTACCGTAGATCTATATAATTTGATCGTGATGGATTAGCCCATTGGCTGTTATGACTGTCGTGCAAACTCTGTTTTTCCGCATGAAAGATGGGAATTGCGTAAATGATAATGACACTACATACATTTTCTGACAAGATCATATAATTTCGGACATGTACAAGTGTTTCAATGATAACACACACAAATGACTACCAGATATGCATGTTAATTAGATGCTGCAAGGTTCTAGGGTTTTATTTTGAATGAATTTGGACTTCATTTTTGTTTTTCCTCCTCAATTTGGAATAGCCAATTGTGCATCTCTATGAATCCCGGGTGAGGAAGCATGACTAGCCACCTCCAAGCCTAGTCACCTTCAAGCCACCCGACTCTTTGACACTCTGTAGGCTGCTCCGCTCGCGCAAGAGGTTGGAGAGGAACGTCCCTCTCAACGGTATTGCCAGCCTGCAGGCGCCCTGGAGGCCAATAGGAGACGGTTGTTTGCGATAAGCCAAGAAAAAAAACCGCCTTTGAGCCAACAGGAACTCCCCCCGCCCCAGCTCTGCCAATTGTGCGGTGTCACTGTGCTCTTCCGGCGAATGACGTGAGCTGGATTTGAACCTGTGAACTCCAGCTCATGGGGCTCAGTCTGCACTCAGACAAGCACCTTCACCGACTGAGCAACTCGGGAGGCAGGTCCCATGTCTCACAGCTGTGAAATGCATGAACAATTTTGCGAAGGCATTACTGACGTTTCTAACGCTTCAATTCAGTGTACGTTGGGGCAATGAATAGTGCTGCAATTACCCTTCCTGAGTGTTCAGGTACCCAGGAGGCCTCACTTGTTAGTGTGTAGAAAAGTTAGAGTAGGGTTTCCTGTGACCGTAGTCACTCCGTTCCCCTGAATGCCTTTTGATAATTAGGCAGCATGCTCAGACCGTGTGTGTGTGTGCGTGCGTCTGCGTGCTTCAGGCCTGCACGTCCGCCTTCGCCACCAAAGACCGCCTGCGCTCGCACATGATCCGGCACGAAGGGAAGGTCACCTGCAACATCTGCGGCAAGATGCTCAGCGCCGCCTACATCACCAGCCACCTGAAGACGCACGGGCAGACCGGCTTCAGCGCATCCTGTAACAAAGGTGAGTCTCGCGTCTCGCCGCTAGTCGCCCTCTTCAGGGCTCCGCACGCCGACACGCGTTGAGGTGGGCAGCTTTCTTACACAACCTACGGTCGGTGGGGATGTGCTTCTGTTATTTGTTCGCTTTAGTATTTGACGTTGAACGTTCTGTCCGGCACAAAATTAATACTAGGTTTGAACGAGGATGTTCGACCGAGTGCAGACGGGGCCTTGTGACCCGGATTTCTCAGGTTCCATTCACGGTCATGTCTGTTAAACGTCATTCAAACCAAGACAGTGCCGTTTGCCTGTTGCAACCGGAAGAGCACAGCGGCACCTGGGCTGGACTGGGGTTGGCTCCCCCAGCACCTGCAGGCTTGCGGTGCATTCTGGGGAGCGGGTCTCTCCTCCAATCGATGGTGAAAATTCCAGGTGGCTTGAAGGTTATTGGTCTCAGGGAAGACCAATTGTACTTCCCAACTCTCCCTGTGTGTGGCACAATTGGCATTCCCCCATTGAGGAGAAGGTGTGGGAGGGAAAAGATTATTTCAGATTCCGAATTGGCTTAATAAAGAGTAGAGCACTTGATTGTACTATGCGGTTTAGGGGGTGACCATGGTAGCTCTGTGGCCAGTGAGATGTTTGTTGTGGATGGAGGCGAGGAAGACGATGGTTCATAGTAAACTGAGGGCTGTTTGGAATGGTGTGTCCCTGAAGGTATTCTAGTCCTGGTCAGTAGTTCAACAAAACTGAGTGTTAGGTTTCTGCGGTCTACAGTATTATTATTTTTTTTAATTTGTCTTATCTCCTCATTAACAACCCCCCCCCACACACACACACACCCACCCACACACGCGTGTCATGTTTTCATATTCCAACTGTTTGAGACTCGTTTTGATATTTAATTCTGCAACTGTCTGCATCTTAAAGAATCAGTAATCCCTCACATCAAACGATTGCGTCCCATTGTGGGGAACGTTGACCCGGGGAACCGTTAAAGTGGCTCGCTCTCCTCCGATGTCCTTTTGGGGTCCTGCCACACTTGTTTAACTGCGTGGAGCGACCAATAGCGCACAGGTTCACCCCTTCCCTCTTCCTGCTACTTGTCTGCAGGGATCTTTTCCCAGCGGGCCACATACTGGGTCCAAAACCCCAGGGGGGTCGATTGGAGCGGACTGTTCCTCCAGGGAGGCGTTTGTCTTAAAATAGCACAGGACAGGCAAAGTGCCAGAGAACAAAAATGCTTTAAAACGCATTTGCTACGTTTTGCGTAGTCTTCTCTAAGGTAGTAATTCACCCTCCAGTGGCTACTCACCCTCCCGAAATGGAATTGTGACCTTTTATGCTATATTTTCTGCATATGAAAATTCATAAAATGCTGTGCTATGACTTACAATTGCGTATTAATAGGTTGTACAAATGATTTAGCTTCCATATTGGCGTTCAGAGGGGGTTGTATTACGTGTACTGGTGTGAAATATGATTCGACTGGAGATAGGTTCCACTATAACTCCGTACATGTTCTGTAATATGGTCCCAGCATCCACATAACATTACTATGACGTTCCTGATGATCGTGGTTACAGTAGAACAGATATGACGACTTTTTTTTTAGCTGATGTACGTGAATATGCCCTGATGTCCCAGCTGATAGAAATGGCATATACCACATGTCTGTTCTGAAATGTTCTTTGTTTAAAGCATTAAAATAACAACGTATTAAGTGATTTGAAGCGCATACTTTTTCTGGCCAGGAAAAATAAAATGGAATGTCTCAACTGTTATGCAAAACTTCCTTCCTTGTTTAATTCAATTAAGATACGGTTTATGTATCAAGTTTGCACAATGAGCTGGTTGGAAACCAGCTAATGTCATTCGCGCGTCCGCTCGTGACCAGGACGGCACAGCAGAGGCGCACAATTGGCATAGCCTGGCCTGGGTTGAGGGGGGTAAATCGGCTGGCCTTGTCTTGCTTCGTGGCTAACTAGCTTCCTGGGCACCAGCAGGCTTGCCGCGCCGTTGAGAGGGACGGTCGTCCTTTCATCCAATCAAGGCTGAACCTCTCCTGCAAGCCGTCTAGAGACTCCAGAGTGGAAAAAAGAGGCGGGTGGCTTGAAGGCGACTAGGATTGGAGGAGACTAGTCCGTCTTCCACACCACCTCTGTGAGTCGCAGCAGGATTGATTGTGACAGAGATGCATAGGCATAATTGCTGAATCCAAATTGAGGAGGTAACGCGCAAAATAAAATTATTTCAGTTTTTTCTAATGCCGTTTGCAAGGTTGCCAGTAAATGGAATTTTATTGAGTTAATGCTGAGACGCTTCCCAGCTGAGGGAAACCTTCTGTTGCTGGTCTTTCAAATGGCGTTCACAGTTGATAAAATACAATTTGCATGACTCCACTTTTATCAGTGGGGGTGGGTGGGAAAAATTTAGCAAAAAAGGATCCGCTTTGCAAAGATGGATCCACTCTGAAGGACCCCCCCATTAACTGTGTCTTAGGAGTTTATTTCTTGCCATGGAGTGATTTTTGTCCATGCCACGCCCATTTGGAATCCCATTAAACCCTACGAGTCATGTCCGCGTTGCTAAAACGCCAGACCATTGTTTTCATCCTGTGTGTGTGCCTTTAATTTATATTCCTAGGTGGGAACTTGGTGTCGAGCTGCCCCCTGCCCTTAACTTGCAGGATAGGAGAAGAGGCGTTTCACAGCCGACGCAGTGGCTATTAGCGTTTGCCCAAGCGGTCTGTTTAGTCATATATGGCCACGGTGCTTTGAAATGGGTGCCTTGCTTGATAAGGATTTTGAATTGGCTGCTGCGGGCGACTATGTACACCACATTGGGTGCACAGGCTGTCCCTCTTTGTGCGGTTACCTTAATATGTCTTGTCCCCTCCCTCGATCCCCGGGAGCGACCTGAGTGAGCGGGCCGACTGTGCGTTGTAACCCCCATGTGTCTATTCCTGACTAGGACTAGGGGACCGGCCGTGGAACTCCACGCGGGCTCGAAAAGGTAATGATGTAGCTCTACTGTCAAACCCGACTAAAACCTGTACAGCCTGACCCCCCCAGGTCACTCACTTCCACACATTCACCCCCCGTGTTTGGGTAACAAGTCAGCTACAGTCTGCTGCTTTGCTTTTTAACTAAGTGCTGTAAATTGTGTGCATTTCAGTGAAGCGAAATTCATAATGCCATGCTCATTTTTTTTGATATTTGAATTCATGGTCTGGATCGGGTTAGCCATGATGGTAAACTGTGGTAAGGCGACCTCTTAATTGGCATAGATGACACTCTGCACAACAGGCCACTCTTCGGTGGGGTTGGTGCAGAGCAGAGCCCTGGTTGTGTCACAACTCTTCTCACTCGCCTTTTCTTGTGTTTACCTTCTAGACACTAACGAGGTCTGCAACTCTGCCTCGGCCACACCCGTCACGGCCTCCGCCCCGATCACCACCGCGATGAACCGCGGCAACGTGAGCAGTAACCCGGTCACCATTGCGGCGCAAATGAACATTACCACCAACACCGTCAACATCACCTCGCCGGTCAACCTCCAGCACCCGGTCACCATCACGGGACCGCTCAACATCGCTTCAGTCAACATCCCGGCCACCGCGCCCATGAATATCGCCCACCCGGTGGCCATCACCACCCCCATGCCCATGAATATCGCCGGCCCCTTAAACATCGCCATGAGATCCATGGAGAGCATGCCTTTCCTCTCCCAAGTCCTGCCTTCTTCCCCTCCCTGGTAAAAAATACAAAAAAAACAAAAAACCTGGTCTTATAACCCCTCCCAAACTCCACCTCTTTCCCTGCCCATTTCCTGAGCCCCGCCTCCAAGACACTCCCCTTTGTCCTCATAAATTGCGGTTTACTGAGTGGCAGGAGGCAAGGAAGGAAACGGCAGCAGCGGCTGCAGTCCCTGTCCTGGCTGTCACTTAAGCAGCACAAAAGAGATCTTCTGTACCAGTTAATCCCCCCCTCCTCCCCCCTAAAGATGTCTGGCCTAGAAGTACTGACTTAAGGAAAGTTCACTTCAGCAGTGTAAATGTGACGGTTTGTGATGTACAGAGCTGGAGTCTGACAAATGAAAGGGTTTAGACACTGTTCCGTCATCGCAAACCACCCAACGCATTGAAAAACAGGTTTTCTATAAAGGACAAATGCAATAAGGGGGCATTGGTGAAATTTTTTTTTTTAGTAACAAAGGTTCCCTTACAAAGCAGTGGGTGTTTCTGAAGTTGTTTTTAACTTTTATTATTTTTTATTGCAGCCTGCTAATCAGTATTTAATGTTTTAGGTTGGGGAAAAGAGCAAAAAGGGATAAAGGCGTTCTGTGAGAGGGGAGGAGTTTATTATTTTAAATAAGCATGTACACTTGGTTTTACTGACTGAGAGAAACTTTCTGAGGTACAGTGATTTTTATATGGTTGCTTATAATGAATGGGTTAACACTATCCAATTTCACCGTCAACTGCATTTTTAATTTTTTTTTTTTAATTAAAGAACATTCTGGAGACTAAATAGGCAGAAAAGGTTTTTGGTTTTAATTGCTGGATGCTCTTTCTTTACCTAGTTGTCGCTAGACGGTTATTTTACAAGAACTGAAAGTGGAATGAGTCTTGCACTGAACGCATATCCCGTGTGTAATAAAACGGCAGTATTATGAAAGATCAAAAATGCGAGTGTTAAATAAACAGCATTTTAATGTAGATAGAGGCCACCTAGTGGCCAGCAGAAATCATGCAGAGATTGGTTCCAAAGTTCGTCAATTTACTAAACTATTATGTCGGTGGTGGATTGTCGAGTTCTGCTAGAAATATTTTATAAATTTTTTTTTTTTTTTTTTTCTATTAAGCTGACCCTTTTAGTATGGACCTTCCGCTCAGGAAATTTGTTTAGCCCAGTAATCTGGTTTGTATTAAATGAATTCATGTCTAACATGTCTAATTTTACCCTGGACTTTTCCATGTTACTTTGTAAATATTTAACACCATATTCTTTTCTTTTTTTTATGAAATAAAATGTAGAAGCCCTTCACAGGTCAGACAGTGGTCATTTAAATGTAGTTGCAATCACCGTCCATTTCTATAGTGATAAAGCATGGTTTACCACTCCTGTCTTTTTGCCATTTAGTGACTTTACCAATTGACCATAGAACCAAAATGGTTCAGGGTTCGAATGCATTGGCCATGCCCTACGGTAGTCTTTGTGTCCACGCGTGTGTGTTGTCCGGGACTGCCAGTGTCCCTCCTATTTCCATTGGTTATGCAGAGGATAATAGGATGTTAGATGCCCCACTCCCCCCCCCAAGTTTTTTCTGAACTGGAATATTTTTCCCCTCCCCCTTTCCGCTGGACTTTGTAAAGCACTTGTATACCCATGTGTATATGGCACAGAAGCAACACTCCGGCTGGTCAGGCCATGTCCCACCCAGAGTCACCCATGACCTTGACTAAGTCATGTGGTTTATGAGGCTCGGTGCCTGCGAGCGCGGCTGCTTCCAAGTGCCCGGTGCAAACCCAGTTGGACTCAGCACCTGCATCACAGATCAGTTTCCCAGCCTCTTGGTACTGGGTCTGACTAGTAAAGTCTTTGAACACAGAATGGGAATAACGTCTACTCTGACACATTGTAGGAAACAAACACTAAAAGTTTCGGCAGGGGAGAAACTGGTGTAGCGACTAAATCAACGTTATGGCATTAAAGTATGGCTGTAAAGTTGTTTCGTTCTGCGGTAGTTTGCTGAAGTGCCTCGTGGATGGGACCCTCTGCGATGTAACTCTGTGGTTCCTTGTTCAGAAATGCATGGATGCAGGGGTGTGTGTGTGTGTGTGTGTGTGTGTGTGTGTGTGTGCGCGTGCGCGCGCGCGCCATAGGTGATCTGAAACGTTCAGCGCTACAGGGTTTGTGTCCTGGAAGTTCAATGCAGACACCTCACCGAGGTGACCATGAGTTTGTTCTCACTTTTATTCCGTGTACGGGGCATTGTGTACTCCTGTAAAGAAAGAACAAGAAAATATGCATGTAGTGATTTTTTTTTTTTTTTTTTTTTATATAGGAGAAATTAGCTTGAAGAATATTGTGTGTTCGTTCCTCTTATGCATCCCTGATTTGCTTTACAGAACAGTTGCCAGTTTGTTTTTCATTTTGCCTAAATCTAATTAGGAATTATTTTAAAATGGATTTGAGAACTAAATGAAACTGATGTAATTGCATTTTAGCAGTCACAGATGAATTGGCAGACCCCTGTGAAGGCAGTTGAATGTATATCTTTGTACAAAACCATTTTAGTTCTGAGGACGTGGTAGTTATTATAGACATGTGAAAGAAAAAAGTAAGATAACCTTTTATAAATCTTTTGTATTAGAACATTAACAATGGTAATTTTTTTGTATATATGAAAACTAGGCTTTCTGATTAGCAGAAAGGTAAAACATTCCTACATTTTTTTTAAATGTATGTTTGTCAAAAAATAATTATGTAAACATGCGCAATGTTTTATGTGCCTTTTATTTGGGTTGTCTAAATAAAAGAAAACTATAAAACATGACTGTCAGCTGTCTGACTGCAGTTTGCTTTTGTGTGTGAATCGTCTTTGATCTTAACACAATTGGATTTGACTACCCATTATACCAAAAGGTACGGATCAGCATTAGAGTCTGGGAGACTTGTAACGAAAACTAATAAACAGATCATTTGCAACATGGATGTCTAGCCATCTGCGGGGACTGTGATGGCATGGAATTGGTATGGATCAACGTCCCCGTGGAACATTTCCCACCCATTGTAGAATCCATGCACCAAAGTATTCCGGCTAACTTTGAAACAAATAGGGTTTAACCTAGTACTAGATGGGTGTACCTAACAAACTGGCTACTGACGGTATATTTGCAGTTTTACAGATTTAAATATCTAGTCTACTCCGTAGGGAAGGAGAAAATCCAACTGGCATCAGGCTTTGTCAAATGTTAACTTAAGCTATTTTTAAAGACATCGGGCTAAGTAATTGTTCTAATGTGTTGCTTCACTGGAACGCAGACCCACGCTTAGTTTGCTCATCGCTGGCCGCTTGTGGGCGTGGTAATTTGACTAGCCAATATTGGTGTTGCGAATTCCATTACAGATTAGCGAAATTAATTATAAACATTTGAAAAAAACTGCTATTTCCGTAGAATTGACCTATTGAATCCAGGGTAAAACGATTTATTAGTATATATAAACGGGCTTAAGCAGGATTAGTAGGTGGACAAGCGATATATATTTCTGAAACTTTTGTTAAAAAGTAAACTGTAAACCACACTGAAACCAGCGAGCCTGTTGCCAACTACCATGCCATGTTTTAACCCATCTACATCTGAATTTGGTAAACAATCCCTAACGAGATCATAGTTTTCACCTATATTCACCTGGTAGGTCTATTTGTATTCTGTCGAGACGTTCGCAAGCATAACTTCTTCCCACTAGTCGCGCCGAGCTCGGCATCCCACAATGCCGTGCGCGTGGTTTCGAGTGACTCAAAATGAATGGAAGCGATTTTTTTTTTGGCTGGAAAAAAAATGCCAGCGGATACTCCACAGTAGTCTCTCGCGTACTCTCCGTTGTATTTCACCTATCTCTCCGCTAGGCTGCTGTCTGCCTCTTTGTCGCCGCATTCATCGTAGATTCAACCACACCGTTCTGCACCTCTGCATCACGTTTACGATGTTAGTACCGTTCTGTGGGAACTAGTGTCTAAAACTAGGTCGTTCTTCGTATTTCAGAATCCGTCAGTCAGAGCTAGTTAAACAATAATTTACCTCTCAATACCGACGACGCTGTTTAACATGATGTAAATCCGGTGCTTTTTGAAGAAGTATGAGTTCCTTTATTGGCAGGTAAGTTAATGTCAACTCAAAATATTAGTGGAATGTTTGTCCGGACGACTAATCTAAACATCTGATTAATTTACTGTGTACCGAAATAACCGACTCATTATCTGACTGGGTGTGAGTAAATTGTCTTATCTTTAGCCAATCGTGTAGTTATCGGATCGGAATTGCTGCATGGTAGCGACAAGCTACGAGCAAATTATCTAGCTGTCATCCATTCTGTTTTCGTATTGGAATGCCGCTATTTGACGCGGGGGCTACCTAGTGTGCTAATTGCAGCAAAGTGCTTCCTGGGTGTGTAAACCCGGCGATGTCTCCGTCCTGGAAAAGAAGACGCACATCTTTCCAAGTACAGCTACCATTTCATTGTTAAACGTATGTAACCATGAATTGAAGTGTATATATTTTGTAGAACTAGCGGTATTATGTTACATGCTTAGTAAACTGTGACTGTAGCAAATGTTCACCTGAGACATAGCCTCAGGGATATAGGGATTTTTGTTACGCCTATGTGGATAGCTTTCTGCGAAAAGTTTTACGTAAACTAATCTTTTTCATCATGTTTGCTCATCTAATTTATACTGAAAAGCAATTCGATTTGGCCAGTGAATTGATGGTGCATCGACGTCGACTGATGGCATTATCTTTTTATTTACAGCTTCGCGACATTGAACTCGTTTACTCATAAAAGCCGTGTTTTATATGTATACCTGTGGCGAGTACAGGTCGGTGTTTGTGATTAAGTACTAGGTGTTATATCCTTTAAACAGAAACAGTGTAAGCAAAATTATAATTTCCATTAGAAACAAAAACGATTAATTATTGTCTCTTCCATCTAGCATATCGGAATTATGTTGGAAATCAGTTGAAATGTTGAAATCCGTTCTTGTATAAAACCCGTGTCTCTGCGTTTTCTTTCACTGTCATTTGAGCTGTGCTGCAACGTGTTTCTGAGTTTCCACAGAGGTGAAACCCAGCACCTTTAATGCTATCCAAGACGAAGGCAATATATATATATATATAGTGTTACTACCTCAGGTTCAGGTGAATCAAAACCGCCTGCGACTACAGCCGTTGACCACACAACACCTCGGAAGCAGCCAGATGCTGTTAACAAATTTCCTAAGGTTCTAAGAATGTCCTGTTTGGTATAAAGCACGGAAGGAGTAGAGCAGGACATTGATCATAATCTTAATAGCTAGGAGACTCGGTTGGGTTTTTCATTGGTGGTGGAAGACAGGAAGTGACACTGCAGTTCTGATCAAATCCGAAAGAGCACACCACCACTCACAGGGGCCAGGACTGGAAAAAGGGCGGGCTGAGGCTTGCAGCTGTGGAGGGTACTGCATTGAGGCCAGTGACAGCTTATCGGTGTAATCTGAAGACTGAAGACATACAGCTAACCCAAAACTCCCAAAAGAGAGTATGTTACTTTATGTTAGCCAGCTGCCGTGGTTGTGGTCCATGTTTCAAAGGGAGTAAGTCAGTTTGTTCCTGAGAGGGAGAAAATGAGGAGTAATCCCTCCCATACAGATGCATTAACCTCCAGATATCTTTCTGACCCGGATTTCTAGCTATCTTCTAGCTAGTCATACTGCAGGTGATGATTCTCCTCTCCACTTTAATTGTGATGTCTCCTAATTCTGAGAGTTTGAGATCAGACATGCCTGCATTAGGTGCATATAGATTGCACAGAGCAGCTAATTATCCCGTGAAGTGCGGAAAGGTTATTATATAACGGCCATGTGAGTCAGTTAGCACATTCGTTTCAATAAAGTTGCAGTTCTTTTGTATGAGAATGGATACCTCTCTGCCTTTACTTGTACCTGGGCTAAAAAAAAAGTTTTACCCACCCAAGTTGTTTGGCTGTGTAGATCCCACAGGCAATAGTGATGATCAATCAAAACAATTAAACACGTAGTAACATACTCATATTCAACTGTAGAACTAAGTAAGCACAAGCCAAACCTAACACCAAAACATAACCTTTATTCAGAGCGGTCCTGAGCTCCTTGGGGCCCTAAGCAAAATTCTGCCAAGGGGCCCTCCTACCTGAACCATTTGTTAGGGGGAGGCGGGGCCCTTTTGCAACTTGCGTAGTGAGCATATAGTGCTCGACATTAGGCAACTGTAATAGCCTTTTTGAGATGTCATAGGCTTTTTATCATGCTGTGTCGCCGCCTACTGGTGAACCCTTACGCAGGCAGTTCTTGAAATGAATTATTAAGACGCTTCCAGTAACCAAATACAATAGCTCTATTTACTTTCTTAACCGATAAGACAGTAAGAAATTAGCCTAGCAATGCAATGTCTAATAAATGTTCTTTTTAAGAAGGCTGATGGTTCCTCTGGTTCGTCAAACCTTTGAGTCTGATCTTCAGTATAGCAGGAAGCATAGAGTGAATTCAGTCCCCTCACGATTTCAGATCTATTTTTTACAAAGTTTGGAGGCAATCCTCCGGTCATTGACTCGTTTGGATTAGTCTGGTGTGAACGTAAATGGAGATCCATGCCAGGTCACCTTCTCTCTCTCCCACTGGAAATCAGCGTCCTCGCTGAGAGCACATGTGATCTCCCCAGCCCTACTCTTGATCAGGAATGTTGCATGTAAGCCCTTGCAGAGTCCCTCATTGTCAACTTAAAAGATACTTTTGGAGTTTGGCAAAGCAAAAGCACTGGAGTTTTGCCAAGCTCTACTAGGGATACATTGGCTCCCCCATGTGGCGTTTTGGATAATGAATTATCCAAATATGTTTTGTTTTTTTTTAACACTGAGTTGGGGGGTTGATGATAACTACACAAGCAAACGGTGGCCCTAATGGCCTGCCTAGGCCATACGCCCTTTGACAATGGTTAAATAAATAGTTCTGATGTTCAGGATCATTTTCGGTTTTGCTTTATAATCTTGCTTCAAAGCAGTCAGTCACGCAACAGGGGCGTCAGGATGGAGCTTGCGGGCATTTTTTAGTTGTTTGCTGACAGACGTGTGTTGGCAACAGTGGACTAAACCCGTTAAACGTCCCTGTTATCTTTATTTCAAACCCTGCTCCTGTCACACTCCTTTGCCGTTCGTTATTCTCCTGGAAAATTATTAAATGAATTCATATGCAGCCTGCTGCCACTCAAAACACAGGTATGCAAATTTCCCCCCTAGGATGAAAGCGTCATGACAGAGTTGCTTATCACTTTTTAAAATTATTTACATTTGACCTGGACCCCTTGTATCTCATTTAATGTAAGACAATAAAACTGATGCTACGGTCTCTCGATTTCTCACGATAAAACGACACGGGTGTGTCTGAAGAACAGTTTCCTCGTTTCAACCACTGCGTCAGAAGAGCTGCTTTACGTAGGTGTGTGCATGGTGGCTGGCAAATGGCTCTCATCTGCTCCGATGTTGCAGTCAAACTGGGTTTCACCCGAGTCTTTGTCGGGTTTTATTATTACCTAACAGGTGTGCTATTTTAGGGTAAAACTATAGCAAAACTTCAATAGCCGTCTCCTGAAACTAACCTGATGTAACTGTGGCAATGGTGAGTTCTATAGAAGAAGCTACAAGATTAGATCTGTGTCGCTGGTGGGAAATCCCTAGCTGGATTTCCATCCCGTTGTCTGACTGGCTGTTTCCCTCCGTTTCCCCATCAAATGTCATCTAACGTTTCCTGTTCCGTCCCGCCTCAAGTCAGGAGCGTTTCAGCTTGCTATCATTTTCGAAGCTTGGTGAACATTTTGTCGAGATTACAGGCAGGGCTCAGCCGTTCTTTCTGCTCTGGGCCACGTTGAACAGTGGGATTAAAAGCATCAGGACTGTCATTTGTTTTTCCTTAGCGCTCTTCTTTCCCCAGTCTGCTATTTCTTCTCTCCCGACCAAAAGATTGCTGTGTGCCCCAAAGAAGGGTCCCTCACATCGCCTCTTCGAGGACTGTTCTGCATTTCATTTTGTCACAGAAGATCTGACTGAAGACCAAGAAGCTCCCTATCGTTGGGCTGAAAGCACTTGCTCGAATGGAGTCCTATAGTTCCGTATCACGAGGGAGTTCTTATAAACGCTGAAGTTATACTTGGATTCTGACGTACAAGGAGTTCTGCTTGATCTACACCTGATCTCCTGTATCGATGGTTGGAGTAATGGTCTTTGTAGGTATCTAGCTTTCTTAGCGGTTTTGCTCATAGCTGCAGCACACCACAATTTGATTTCCGTAATTTTGCCCGCCTTCACATTAAACCCACAAACAAATATTAAACCCATTCTACAAATCATAATGGGAATGTTTTCTGGGAGATAATGGTCTTCTTTATTACCATGATTTTATTGATTAACAAGGTGCTTAAGCCTTGAGCTTTTGAGCGTTGGACGGTTGACTTGATCACCCATGACTTAATTACAGCGTGTGGTGGAACCATGGGAAGGGAGGAGGGGCTGAGCCTCCCTACCCAAAGCCATGTGAGAACTGCCCATCAGTTAGGTGGCTGGGCGACTATCAACTGCACCTGGCCCATATTGTAAATAGAGGCCAGGTGCAGGATTTAAAAGGGCTGCAGCCTGATTTCAGGGGTAATGCAGTCAGAATGTAGATAAAAATAACTGTGTATGACAGATAGTGCTTGTGCAAACAGTTATTTTTATTTCCTTGGATTAAAAATGGCTAGAAAATTGCCCGTGCCTGGGTTTTTAAGGCCAAATAATCCCGTGGGACAGAGGATGTCCTATAAACGAAAAAACATGTAAATAATCAGGGCTCTCCTGGCGGTGGGACGCCCCGCTTGCCAGTTGGGTAATCCTGCTGTGGCCAGGCCTAGGCCTAGGCTTCTTTGATTGGCCTTCCCTGATTGTAATTGCAGGGTAAACGCATAGTTGACAGGGTTTCTGCTGCAGCCTCCATTGAGACGTCTTAATACTGCTCCAACTCTTATGATTGTTATTCTGTTAATAACCTGCAAAGACGTATGCCCAAACTCCTGGGGTCTGTGCCATTGGCTAACCTGTTTGTTTCAACTGTCTTTTGTTCCACTTCAGATCTAGTTGTTTCCCTTTGTGGTCTAAATTCAGATTTCTCTCGAACTTCACAGGCCTCTGGCCCTCCTTAATCTTTAATGTCTCTGTTTTTAACAGCAGAAACCAGCACAAAAGCAGCACAAACTAACCAGACCAGTTTGGTTCTCCAGCGTCCCTGTAGGGGCTTTGTGACGTCACAGCCGAAAGAACAAAATTTAGTATCTCCACAAAACCAATGTTGTTACGTTATTGTAGGGGGGGCAACTTTACAGAGCTTTTGCTTGGCCATTAGTTAGTCTTCAGTTGTATGAATTCGGAATAACAAAAGGTTTTGAGCGAGCGCCTATCCCGACTGAGCCACTGGGAAGACTCTAGAAACAGGTCGGGGGGGTGCTCGGTAACAGTCAGTCGTCACTAACACAACTCTCCGGTTCATTTCAGAGCCTGGGGAGAGACATGAAACCCCACTCCCGGGGGAGTTGGACACCGGAAGCCAGTCCCACGCGGAAAAGCTGAAACGGAGGAGAAGGTGGGGGCGTGTGGTTAGCGGAGCTCCTCTGTCGCCTTTCTCACCCGCCTGCGATGGCAGGGTGACCGCGGTGCGGGTGTGACGCGTTTGACCAGCGGGCAGCGCTGCCTCTGCGCAGGAGGAGCGCCCTCGGCCGGCTGGGGCTGCTGTGGAGGATGACCAGACTGTTCCAGTGCACCAGCAGCGGCGCCAACGTCGGGGGCGCGGGCGGGGGCGGGCAGGCCGGGCGCCTGGAGTTCAGCCGGGCCGTGGACCACTTCAGGACCATGTTCCCCGGCATGGACCGCGAGGTCATCGAGTGCGTGCTGCGGGCCAACCGCGGCGGCGTGGACGCCACCGTGGAACAGCTGCTGCAGATGAGCTCTGGCGAGCATGCATCTGGCGACAGCTCTGACGAGGACAGCGGCGTTCCCCCCGAGGTGTGTACCCTGCGGGATCCCTGGTGTTCGCTCTGCGTTACCTGTAAGGTGTCAGTTGAGTCCGCTTCACACCGGTGTCCCGTCGACATGGTGTTAACGTAAAGGCCTCTGCAGCGTTTCCTGTTCATTGGCTATGCGGCTAAACGCACTCCGATCCCAAACGGAGTGCTTAGCCCGTTGGTTTGGCTCAAGGTTACACATGTGCGCACTGCTTGCCCTCGCCATATCCAACTCCCTTGGCAGATCCTGGATGGGACGCTGGAGCCTGACAGTTCAGACGAGGAGTCCCCGCCGTCGTACAACATGCACATCTACGACAGGAAGTACCCAGAAGTCCCCTCTGTTCCTCCGCCCAGGTTAGGCCGAGAGTGGTGGGATTTGGGCATGAGTGTTTGTTCCCCCTCTCCCATCTCAGTGATTCCAGATCGTTAAAGCTAGGAGTCCCGTCAAAACCAAGGCTGAATCCTGATGCAAGAATCAACGTGTTAAGTGGCTAGGAATGCTGCTTTAAGGCTTTGGGGACTCTTTCTTTTGAAAGCGCCAGGCCAGAGGCAGAACTTAATTTCACTCACGACCCTCCGCTCCCTTTATTTTTTCTTCAAAGCACCATTAGTTGACGATTGAGGAGTTGAGGGTTACCACAGTTCCCTTAGAGTGTGATGCAGAAGTACAGCTCAGTCCGAACCACATGAAGGACGGCTGGCTGAACACCAGCGTCGCCTGTTTTGACCCACTGTGGACTCGGCCCAGGTTTAGCTTTGCAGCGCCATTATGTGCGTGGCTTTTGAGAGCGAGGGAGAGGCGAGCAAGATCTCCGAATGCGTTTTTTGTACCTTTCCAGATTTGATGGCCTTCCCCCTCACAGTGACCAGCAGGTGCGCGGCTACAGGAACTGGAACCCACCATTGTTGGGCAGCCTGCCCGATGACTTCCTGCGAATCTTGCCCCAGCAGCTGAACAGCTTGCAGGTAGCTTGGCTGTTTTCTCTGTTATACGTTCTCTTAGTAACGGCTTTAACTAGGGCATTGACCTTGGCTTGCGTACGCTGGACTTGGTCAATTATGAACCCGTTAGAGTTTAAGTAATAAATATGCAGCTAGCTTGATTGTCTGTAGACGCCAGTTCTACCACCCACAAAAGCCTTTGGACACAGGTATATCAGCTGGGCCGGTATCTGATAATTATTACATTTATTTTTCCGTATTTGAATATTTCCGTATATTAATGTCTTAATGTGATGACGTGTAAGTCCCTGAACGGCATAATGACCACACAAAGGTGACGCATATCCCCTTTCTCTTCCCCCCGGCAGGACTCTCAGCCTTCCTCTTCCTCTCTGTCGTCCGTAGCACCGGGCGGGGCGGCGGCGGCGCAGGGCGAAAGCAGGCTGAGGCAGTACCTTGAGGACGAGCGGGTCGCCCTCTCCCTGCAGAACCAGGAGTTTGTTAGGGAGCTGCAGCGAAACCGCGAGTTTCTCCTCGCCCTGGAGAGCGGTAAGCAGTGCAGGCACCTCCTCCTCCAGCTGCAGGCAGTCACTCATTACTCTCTGTGTCTGTGAGTGTGAGGTTGTGTGTGAAGTTGTGTGTGTGCGCGGCTGTGAAGTTGTGTGTGTGCGCGCGCGTGTGAAGTTGTGTGTGAAGTTGTGTGTGCGCGCGCGTGTAAACTTGTGTATCCGTGTCCGTGTTTGGACGGTGTGGGTTTCTGCGGGCCTCTGTAGCCATGGGTTCTCGTCAGCACTGTTCACGTCTTCACACCTTTGTTACAGGAGGACTCTGCACCTCGGACACCTGCAAGGGCAGCCCTGTCATGTCAGAAGACCCCTTGTTCCATGACAAACTCAAGCACATGGGCAAATGTAAGCCCTCACCGCCCACCCTCCATTGTATGCTGCACTATAACAGTTTTATGCATTTTTTTCTGTTATACGCTCTGTTGGTACATTTTGCCTAAGTTGTTTTATATGCGTCCGCTTTTCTTTCATATTGTTTTTGCATTTACGTGTATTCCAATTAGCAGATCTCGTTTCCAATGAGAGCCAATGGGAAGACAAGCAGTCTTTTTGAGTGCAAAGTGTTTATTGGCCATGAGCATTCATTTATCCAGCCTGTATCATGGTACAATACACTGGGAATGGGAATGGGAATGGGAATGGGAATGGGAATGGGAATGGGAAGCTGCTGGCTGTAGCAAGGCGTCAGCTGCTATCTGCCACCACACGGTGTGAAGGGCAGCAGCTCGCCCAGGGCATTCTCATGTTGTCAGATGTAACGTTTCGGCAACATTTTGAGAATTTGACGTTTCTTTGCTGGGGTCGGATGTGTGGATATGAATCCTTAAGATTATTAAATAACTAAAACCCTATTTTGAACACCACATTTGATTCATTTCTCTTTTTTTTAAATTTCTGGTAAGATGAAATTTGGCTTCAGAAGTGCTCATGGAGAGATGTTGGCCGTGTCGGAGATGCTCTGTTGTGACTCTCTCTTTGTTTGATTTGTCAAGCGACCAGGAGGAAGCTCTTTAAAATGGCCCGAGCGTTCTCGGCGAAGACCAAGAGGAAGAAGACCAAAAGCAGAGACCTCCTGAAGCAGCAATCGTATCCTTCCTCCCTGGTGCTCCTCTCCTCTGTGCTGTAGATTCAGCACAGATGGTACAGGCCCTGCCTGGTGAACCGTAACTGACGGGTGTGGACGCAGGCCCTGCCTGGTGAACCATAACTGACGGGTGTGGACAAAGGCCCTGCCTGGTGAACCGTAACTGAGGGGTGTGGACACAGGCCCTGCCTGGTGAACCGTAACTGACGGGTGTGGACACAGACCCTGCCTGGTGAACCGTAACTGATGAGTGGACGCAGATGCAGGCTGAACCATAACAGACGGGTGTGGACGCCGGTGCAGGCTGAACCATAACTGAGGGGTGTGGACGCAGGTGCAGGCTGAACCATAACTGAGGGGTGTGGACGCAGGTGCAGGCTGAACCTTAACAGACGGGTGTGGACGCAGGTGCAGGCTGAACCATAACTGAGGGGTGTGGACGCAGGTGCAGGCTGAACCATAACTGAGGGGTGTGGACGCAGAAGCAGGCTGAACCATAACTGAGGGGTGTGGACGCAGGTGCAGGCTGAACCATAACTGAGGGGTGTGGACACAGATGCAGGCTGAACCATAACAGATGGGTGTGGACGCAGAAGCAGGCTGAACCATAACTTGTGATCGCTCTTTAACTCACCCCCTCTCTCCTAAGACCGGGGACTGCCGCCTCTTCAGCCAACCTCCTGGACGACAAGGAAGGAAACCCCGGTGGTAAGACTGACCCCTGCTAATGTAATGCGGCCCACAAAATGACCCGCCTTTTTTTATGGTGCAATAGCAGTGTTCCTGCTTGGATTTAAAACAGGCAACCTACTGGTTACGAATCCAGTATCCGTGCAACCAGTTTCCCCAAGTATGATTGTTTGTTTGTTGCGCAGAGAAGGAAGGTCAGCCCAGATCAGATGCTGGGGAAGCGGAGGAGATGCAAGAGGAAGAGCACAATCGGGTGTTGCCATGGTGAGACCCAATCTTGCTCCCTAGTTCCTGAAAGGCCTTCATCTGGGTGGAATTGCCTTGGTGGATTGCCTCTCCATAACTCATCCTCAACTTGCAATAGGACAGTTAATACTCAATACTCCTGGTTCTGTGGCATCCTATGTAACATTCTTGCATACTTGCTTTACAGACTCTTTTGGACCGCGCCACTTCACAGTCTCTTTGGCAACAGTGGAATTTCTTTTGACTTCTACCTGACCCAGGCCAGCAGATGCCATGAGACCTGAGCCACGTCTGGCTGGGAGAGGAGCAATGCTGTGTCTGCTGTACATCAGGGTCCCCTTATCCTGCCTAGAGTCTCATGTGTCTTAACATGGGATTTCTATTAGTTAACCAGTTATTTAAATTATATTTGATAGTTTAGAATTTAATGTCAACAAATTACATTTCTTGAGGTTTGATTTCTTTTCTTGTTAGGTATTTTCATAAAATTTTAGAATCTTATAAAAAAAATTAGAATTTTAGGTCATGATTGCAGTTTTAACATTGTTCTTAGTAGTCTAGGCTATGTCTCCCCCTGCTGGTGGACATGGATAGATGCACTTGGCTGCTGTCATGATCCTGGCTTAACAGACAAAGGGACGGAGGCTCAGGTGCACACAGGAGGCTCGGCTGCAAGGCTCTTTTGACCACATGGTGCTGATAAAACTGTGGCTCTTCCTATTGGTGTGTGTTTAAAAGATTACAGTGTACATTTAGAGCCCTGTGAGTTATAAATGCGTTTTTTTTTTTTGCCACGTCATCCTGGCACATAAGAGGCTCCTTGGCAGTGTCCTGTGTTTATAGAGGTGTCAGATGCAGGCATTTAAAGTAGATCTTATAGGCTCCCGAGTGGCTATGATTCAGATTCCCTGATTAAAGTCTGGGTGATTGGTTTCCATGTGACTCGGAGGGCCCTAGTGGCAGTGCACAGCTGTCTAAGAGCTGCTGGCGTAGCCTGGGTTTAAGTCGCTGTGGGTTGCACCGGGCCTTTCTGTGACCCAGAAGCCTGTAGGCCTGCAGTCCTGTCGGTGGGACATGCCGGTCCTCCAGTCGGCGCTTAAATTCCTGTGACCAGAAGGCGAACTGCTTACGACTGGGGGGACAGGTGGGTTCACTGATGCCTGCAGCAGAGGCTAGAGTTACTGGCAAGTCCGAATTGGGGTGGAAAACCTCCCCAACCCAATAGAAGGAAACTGTATTTATACTATTCTTATTAAACTATGCACTCTAATAGTGCACAAAGCTTCTTAATTAAATGTTTCTCTCAAAATGAGATGATGTATCATGTGAACAAGATTTTGACATTATTAAAAGCCTCTTAGTGATCAGAAGTAAGGGGTGGGGGGGGGTTGTGAAAGGCTGAGATCCACATACCACTCATCACACTACCCAGAATTCATTGCTCAGCTCACAGGTACAGGGCGTTCAGCATGATGAGTCAGATTTCATATCATGATTAAATAAATACAAATGGATGTGTTCATGGTGAAAATATTCTCAAACAGAGCCCCTAAGAAAGACGACTGAAACTGAAAACAGGTGAGAAAGGAATTTCAAATGCATTTTTGGGCATCCTTCCACCCGTCATTCTGTATCAAATGCTAGTCCTGCGGCCAGTAACGAAGTTCCGATGTCTGAAAAATGTGCATGATCGGCGGGACGGTATGAACGCCGCTTTGATCCAAACCTGCTGGATGTAAGAAGCCTACTGTCCGGCACACAGCCACGTGTTTGTGCGCCGGCTGGCGGGACGGTTAGCTAGCGAGCTCCTGGTGCAACGTATCCGTTCTACTGATTCAGCACTCTCTGCATCTGTCAGCGAGTCATCTGGTGTCTAACTGGAGGTGTGCTGGGCACAGGCGAGGCATTCTCCCTGCACTCACACAGAGCTCCTACATTAAGAAAACCTATTCTGACCGGACTGTCGTTGCCGTAAAGTATTTACCTTGGTGCCAGTATCTCATGGAGGAGTTCTCGTTATCCTGCTACATAGTGTTAATGTAGCTAAAAGCTGGGGTGTAACTGGTATCTGCAGTCACGCTTTCATTAAGAAATGGGGTACGATGGAGGAACTTGACACGGGGGTGTTCTTTTTTAAAGCGTAAAAGAGGGTGCTCACAACCAGGGCCAAGAATTAAAGATCACTGAAACTGCCTCTTTTCTCCTCTGTTCACAGAGCCCAATGAAGTCAGTCCACAACACAGTGTCTGGTTGGTGCAAGTTGCTTCGCACATTTTGGGTTGCTATCTTTATGATCCAGTGCGTTTAGAAGGCAGAGGAGACCGGTGTTATATGGGCTTTATTGTTAGGTATGGCGGGGGTATGACATGGTTTATAGGAAAGAGCGTTGTCTGCAATTATGCATGTATTGCTCGTAGGGAATTAATGCTCTCATATATGCCATCAGGTACAAGCACAGTTGACTATTAAAATATGTCCAATGATCATATTTCCAAGCGGTAAAATAAGAGCTCTTTAACTCTGTGTCGCATTGTCTTCAGGTTTTTACCTACCTAGAAACAGGTGAAGTCTTATCCAAGTCATGGTTCTAAGAAACACTTCTGAGGCAACGTATAACAGAACTGCAGGCACTGCGGTTCCCGAGGACCGGAGTTGCCGACCCATAGGTTAAATGTATGTATAAAATGGTCTGAACAAAGTTTCGTTGTGAAGAGAAAACTCTGGAAACTTAAAACTTGTTATCTCATTTTGATGGAATTTACTAAAAGTCTGTGCCAACTGGCCAAACAAACTGTCTTGGGTCTGGCTAGACTTTGTGATCCATCTTTCATTGGCAACTTGACCTTCTTGCTCTTTTTCTCTAAATCACCGATGACTTATAAAATAGTTTTTCTCTTTATGGTAGATGTTAATATCTGGTCATCTGAATAATGGCCAACAGAGGTGAGTGTACTGAGACTGTTGTGATTAACCTCACCTGAAGTCCTGATATCTGTGCTTAATGTATACAAAGAACAGAAATTAAGATGGCTAAATGGCTCAAAATAGCCCCTTGTTTACAGTGAACCCATCTGGGTCTGAGGTTTCGAATGACTATTATAAAGATGAATGTTTTTCAAACTTTCCAAAGTGTAACCTTGTTTATGATTAAGCAGGCTTATTTAACCACAGACTGACAGGAGACACTGGCATAAATAGCTTATTAGTAGGATAATAGTAAACTTAATATTTGTATGATATATTTGTATATGTAAATGAGTGAATATATTGTATAAACAATAGCGTGCTCCTATCCCCCCAGAAATAGTGAATGTTATTTAAGTATACCATTTAACATTTTTACACTTCATGTTTATGTGCTATTTAATGAATAAAATTGCATTTTAATATTTTGATTTGGTTATTAATTGCCTATTAATAGACACTAATTGACTGTAATGTACTGTCATCTAGAACGTTGTGGGTGTCTGATTTATCTTTAGCCTTTCAAAATCATATCGTCACCATTAGAATTGTTGTTTTCTTTGTTGCAGGATCTTCAAAGGGTTTAGTCTAATCTTTGGTCCATATAAGTGGGTAGCATAATTAGAAATTTAAAATATAGTTGCAAGCAACAATGGGCGGGTTCCTCCACTTCCTCATCCTCCTCCCTGGAACTTGTATGTACTTACGGCGTCTTATTTGCCAACAACCCGGTTCAAATCTGTCTAGTCTTTTCCATCTCAGACGTATTCTCTTTGTACTGTGACTGCTTCCCTTGTGACCGATTGCAAATAGGACGCAACAAACATCTAGAAAAATTTGATACATTTCTTAATCTGTATTATAATAACTGGCGTGTTGGAATACTATGCTTTACACTAGCTCATTAGCCTTAATCATTTACAAGCATCAGAAGCACTCAAGATTGTTAGGAAGGGAGCAAGCGATTTTTTTGTGCTTAACCTCCAAATTGTGTATGTCCTATGAATGCACAAATACGAACTTGTATTTACTTACAGCGTCTTATTTGCAAACAAATCGGTTCAATTAGCCAAGTAATAAATTACTGTCCTATCCATACGAGAAAATGAACTTGTACATACTTACAGCGTCTTATTCACAATTTGGCTCAAATTAGCGGTCTTTTCTATCTTTTCTATCTATCTCCATTCTAGAGGAACCCTAATAAAGTACTCAATGGGGTTTTACTTTAAACAGCCGGCATATATTTAATTAGATTCGATGGTGATGTATCATAAAAACAAGATGTGCGGTACTCTGTCAAACAATACAGAATATAGCTATGCAGCATTGGCAAAATATTGGGGGCCATCTCTTGAGGCCATCCTGTGGACCGATAATACTGAAGTAGTGAGTTTTTGGCATCAGGATCTCTAATGCCAAATGTCATGATATATATCATATAATCTTAATACTAAAATACTTTTTGAAGTACAGCAGAGAGAAACGATATATAAAATCAAAGGACCGATAATGTGGCTTTAACAAAATTCACAAAAGACAACTTGGACACATTTTCAAAAAAGAGAAATAGTAATCTCAGTTCAGCAAGTCAATACAATAATTGATTTTCCCCAATAGTCCCAATAATGTCCTACACTTTCACTAAAATCATATTAATCAAATTTTCTTAGTCTGACCGATGTTTTTGAGTGCAAATAAAACTGGAGGGAGAATAGAAAATCGTCCAATCATCTGGCGGTCGCTAGGCAGATTTTGTTCAGCTGACCTACGTTAGCTTCCTGTAGGTTCCCTAATTTTCTTCAAGATAGCGTAACTCAAATTCAAGTAAGCCAACCTACAGCCTGTCATTCGTTTATCTTTTACCGTAGCAATTACATTTTTGGAATGTAACATCAGGCTGGTCCATATATACTATGTGAACAAGGACAAGCAAAACAGACAAACTGCAATGCAATTAATTTTGTCTGTTAATTAACGGCCATATAGTCAACAATCGTATTGGCCTGTCATTCACTCTTTGGGACAACCCCCTACTTGCAAAGGAAAGGACACACATCTGTGCTCTTGCTCCAGGTAGGGTGTGGTTGCATCTGTATGGATGATGTGAGGCAGTCTAGGATCAGAAACCCTAAGGCAGGAGGAAGAAGAAAGTTTTTCAATTGCAAAATCAAATGCTTGTTGATAGGGAGGTGTCCAACAATCAGCAAATGGCTCTTTGGGATTTATAATACTGCTTTGTTTTCTTGTTTCCTTTCCTGACTGGAGGGTATCCAGATGTCAGCTCATTCAAAAGCTTAACTATCTTAGAATAATCTCTGACAAATCTTCTATAATAACTGCAGAACCCAAGTAATGAACTTAATTCCTTCAAATTATTGGGCCGTGGCCAGGTTTTTAAAACGTACACCTTCTCTGGATCAGTTTCAAATCTGTTCTGCGTCACTGTGTGTCCTAAATATTGCACAGAATTCTGGAGAAACATTCATTGTTCGTCCTTCAGACGATGCAGGAAACGCATTCCGATGCAGGAAACGTGTTCCTCCAGTGTTGTCAAAACCATGAGGTCTTAGAAGATCTAAGAAAACCAATACCTCCTGCTATTATGTAGTACTGGTGGGGTTTAAATCCTTCAAAGAAACCTGACCTAAATCCAAACAATTTTCTTTATTTAGGTCTCCAGTTTGAAGATTATTTTTTCTGAAAAGCTACTTTTCAGAGTGAAACGACTGTAGCTAGTCTGGAATTGTGTTTTTTCCAACGTGGCTTTTACAAAAAGGACGCTCTCAGCTTGCATGTATGAGCGTCAGTCACTGCCTTGTCAGATTCAATTTCTGTGCACAAGAATTGTGACCGGGTTACACAAGCAACAGGTATTACATCTAAAACCTCCCAAACTGATGCCAGGAAAGCTGATGTTTCTGGTACAAATTCTACGTTTTCCCAATCAGAGCATACATGTTTTATTTTACTTACAAAGTGTTACGTATTCTATACATACTGGTGTGGGAGAAATTAATTGTCAGGAAGTGAACCCACAGGGTGAATGGATGGAATGATAATTCGATGTTGATTATGCTGGTTTATGAGCCCTAATGTCTTTGTGTAAACTACAATAGTAGATCCCTTTCTGTTGCCTGGATATTTTGTTTGTCAGCTTTCTAACTCTTAAAAAAAAATTTTTTTTTTTTAAATAGCCCCCCAACAATGTCCTCGTTGCCATAAAAATGAGCTTCTTGCTACAAAAAAAAAATTACAACGAGAGACTGGTAGCTTAAAAAAGCTGGTTATATCTTAGCTGTGCTCAAAAAACGTCTCACCTGAAGATCACCGCAGAAGAGAGATGGAAAGTACAGCAGCACAGTAGCACAATACACTTTGGACGTACACTGACTAATCATGGCAGAGGGCTAGAAGGATCGCTTCCGGCTGTCTCTCTTACCAACTGCGGATTAGACTTTACAATGCCTCCCCCAACAGGCGGGACATCGTGGCCCTGAGTCAGGGTGGGGAGGGTGCCCAGGCCCTTGGATATACCACTACTGTATAACTCACTAACGACTTGCACTACTTCTGTGAATTTAGGTCAGTCTAGGTACTTATTATTCACATTCACGTACACATACACATTTATAGTTCATATTGAACAATGTACGTTCAGCTTTTTCTTTTCAGGGTTTACTTTAAAATCTTTGTATATGTATATCGTATATTTATATACTTGAATAGTGTATATTTGCAGTGCTGATGTAACTGTGCAATTTCCACCCAGGGATCAATAAAGTTCTACTTAACAAGGATGGAGGAAAATTGACGTTACGATACATGTAGGACGTAATGTCCTCAACACGTCTGGGAAGAACCTTAGCATTCTGACACCAGAGCTTCTTTCCCCTGTTGTTGTTCCTGTGATATGACACCCTGTACACTTTTCCCCCTATTTAAACTATTGTGGCAATACTGCCGTTGTGAATATCCACCAATATGTCATTATCAGCAGTGATTTCCTCTCGGATTTCCATCAGCCGGAGAGGTAACATTATATGTCCGTACCATATTTAGAAGGACAGTTTCCTATTGTTCTGTAAACGTACATCCTCGGACCCGATTGTTTGGTCTCCTCTCAATCCTACAGGAGAATTTCAATGTGAACTTTTCATAGGCACAGCATTCTCAGGTGAATCTTGTACTCACTGATGGCATTTTTATGCTAAGGATATGCTATTCATGTACAAAGAGTGAAAAGCGTTTAGACTTTCTAAAAATGATTTTCAGGAACTGAAAGCTGAAGTTTTTAAAAGAGGGCGTTAGCAATGGATAACTACTACAGCGCAGTACTGAGCATTCTTGCTTAGAGGTATCGACCCATTAACAATGGCGGAAATGTTACTTTGTCTGGATTGTTCTTTATGTCATTGTCAGCGCTGGAAGTGTAGGGTTTTTTCAGTGACGTCGACGGCATTAAGCATGATAGCGTTTAGATGATGCATAATTTCTAAAACTAAAAACTTGATTTGTTATAGGGCTATTGTTATAGCGTTTTCACAAAACACCAAACATGCTATATTTTCCAGAGGAAACTAAGAAGCTAGAAAAGCCCTGAGCTAACTTGGAGAAAAAAGGCAAATTATTCCGACCCCAGGCAAGGCAATCAAAGACTACTCCCGGACAAAAGTGAAATGGAAGATTAAAGCCGGGTGTACGTAACAAGGGAAATTATGTTCACGATAACAAATAGAGCCAAACATAGTGTAATAAAACACACATTTTGAGTGGGTTCCTGATGTTCTTCAAAAAGGAGCCAGCTCTTTGAACTCTAGCTTTGCATTCCCACTGTTCCATCCCATTTTCTCCACTTGCTTATGTTCAGTGAAAGAAAAAACAAAAACAATGATGAAAGGTCCAACGTATTACCCGATGCTCTGACTTAAGGAGCCAGAGGGGCCTCCGTGGTACTGCGCATGGATGCTGGTAGAATGATGTCATTTCCTACGTATTCTCTTCCTATGCGAGAACGTTTTTTCTTCTGTTTATCGTTTGTAACTTAAAACCTGCGGGAGAGCATTGTCATGCAGTCCTTCCCTTCTCTGCTCATCTTGACTCCCTCACCTCCTCACTTGCTATTTCTCCCTTTCTTCCTTTCTCTCTCAGTCTTTCTCTTTCACTTTCACTCACGCTGGGGTGCTGGTCATTGGGTGTGTTTCAGACCCGTGTCGTGTTTATCTGATTGATTGAATGGAGGCTGATTGGCTCCTCTGATCCTTCACGGTGTGAGGAAGTAGCATCATTGGCCCAATCATCTTCGAGCCACCCGTAATTTTACAGTCTGCAGGCCATACAGTCCGCAAAATAGGCTCAGCACCAATTGGTGAAGTGGCATATCTCTCCGGATACACCGGCACTGGTAGTCGGCAGGTTCCCGGGAAGGCGACAGGAAACCCTGCTAATTCCCACCCACCCAACATGGGCAATGTTCTGCCAATCCTGTCACCACTGTGCCCTCCCAGTCACAATAGCAAATGACACAATTTGCAATCTAACCTTCAAAATCCAGTTGACGGGGGTCAGTCTGTGCTCAGGTGAGCGTTTTGATTTTCATTAAAAGTTTTTCTCAGCACCATGCTGTTGTACATTTAAGCCAGGTAAATTAGCTGAATTTTTTCAGAAAAATATACATCTGTACTAATACTTGTGAAATTGTTAACGATGTTGGTTGTTCTGGACAACAGCACTTGGATTGCATGCCTTGGCTTTACGCACATAGAGCCAAGGTATATTGTTATGTAACACTCCTGTAACACGCTTGGGTGTGCCCATACCGGGGTTGGACAGAAACAGGGAGACAGGGTTTCGATGTCACCTTTTCTTTGGCATTTTTGCAGAACAAATGTAACAAAACTAGAAGACTTGACAAAGAGGTAGAAACTCTAAAGTAATTACCCTCACTGGGGAAAACTGACATAAAGCAGCTCTTCAAACATTTAACTCTAAATAATTATACAGGGTTTTAAGAAATGCAGCCATCAAGCAAAGACTATGCCAGTCTAACCTTCCTCTCCTTGAGCCAAAATCTCAATTTAAAGTCACCTGAGTGCGGTAACCATTAGCGGTAGAGGTGTGTCTCCCCGCAGCTTGGCCTTGGGCATGTCCCCAGGGCTTGAGGTTATGTCTCCCGGCTGCGTGCCACAACTCCTCTTAGGCCTGCCTTTAGTCAAGCAACTATCCGTTTAGGTTTCCACTGTAGAAACATTTTGAATCAAGCAATCTGTTACATCATTTGGCATCAGTTACTTCTATGCTCTGTCTCATGGAGCAGGCGTGTAATGTGTATTCCTCTTACCCTGGCTGCCACGTCCTTCCAATGCTCTCACTCTCCCCGGCAGACAATGTAAGCTCAGGCGATTCATACCAGATGGAAGCCATGAGATCAGATTGCGGTACAATCCAGTTTAATCGGATGCAACACAGCAACTTTGGCCCTGTGTCGTAATGAATGGGTTGGCTAATTAACAGGCCACTGCTGCTGGTCTAGATCCCAGGCGGAAGCTATCTGTGCGCTGTCAGCAGGTTGGGCAACACTTGTCTGCTTATAGATCCTCCTTCCTACTCTGGTTCAGATTACCAGTGTGTTAGATGAACCCTACTACTGGGGCCTTGTCAGGCTGGTGTCAACAGGAGATTTTCATTGGCGGTTACCAGACAGCCTATCTGCTACCTAGTCCCCCCATGCCTGGATAAGAGCAGCGTTCACTGAAGGACCACATTGCCCACTGCATGTAGGTAGCTCACCATGCACTTGCACACCTCCAGATGTCCTATTTGCCATTTGAATTGTTTTCATGTAGGGAGTTCGCCCATCCGTTCCGTGGAAGAACTGTGACAAGAAACAACTGTGGAACATGTGATTAGGTTAGGGTGACTATGCAGTTAATCCTGAGTTTTTGAGCGCAGCCATGCATTCAGCTCCAGGGGTTGACTATATATACAGACCAGTGAAAAATTAAAG
The DNA here is from genome assembly GCA_025775065.1 of Hiodon alosoides. Lineage (NCBI taxonomy): Eukaryota > Metazoa > Chordata > Actinopteri > Hiodontiformes > Hiodontidae > Hiodon > Hiodon alosoides. Next base: position 35,602 of record JAOYSI010054668.1, read on the forward strand.
GAAAAACTTACAGTGAGGGGGTCCAGAGGCTATGCTTTGCTACTTGTTAGTCACAGTGATCACCATTATCCCTTGGTGAAACATTTCTATCCTGATGGGATTGATCTCTTCAAGGAAACAATGCCCCCATTCTTAGGGCATGAGGGGTAACTGAATGGTTTGGTGAGTGTGAAAATTATGTGTCATATGCTATGCCTAAGCAGATCTTAACCCAAATGAACACCTATGGAAGATTTTGGACAGTCCTCTCCACCACCATCATTAAAACACCAAATATCTTTTGGAAGAATGGTGTTCCATCCCTCCAGTACAGTTCCAGAGACAGAGAATCTTCATATAATCTATTCCAAAGCACACTGAAGCTGTTCTGGCAGCTCGTGGTGTCCCAATACCTTACTGAGATACTTCATGTCGGTTTTTTCTTTAATTTGTCACCTGTCTGTAAACATACACTCAGTTCCACAGGGATGTTTGGTCTCCTAAAAAACTCTCTCACAGATAGCGAATGTTGTCGATACTCATTCACGAGTCACTGGAGCCATAAATGACAGGAGGGTTTGGCCATCCGTTAAGTTTCCTAATGTTTCGTGTTTATTCTCCCTTTCTAGCTATCGAATCCTGTCAGGTCATAATTTTTTATTTGTATTTCTATAGGTTCTTACTATATTTTGCTTTAAAAGTCGTATTATTCTTAATTTTCTTGTTTTATTTTTCTTCTTTGCTGATTGTGTAAGCACCTTGGGCTAAACGCAGGTGTTTAACCTATTTAATTTGGCGGTTCACAGTACGAATGATCTTCGTCGATAGGGATCTGTTTTCACAAGGTTTTACAGTAAAAAAAAAAAAAAAAAGATTCATCGTCACATCAAACAATCGAAATGTATTAACTCGTTTTCATCAAATACGACCACATATGTTTGAATTCGGTGAAACTTAATTGAACTGTAGACCATGTGTTAAATGTAATATAAAAATGCAAATTAAATGTAAAAAAAATTATATATTAAAACATGCAAAAGTATAGGAATCTTTAACATTAACAGTATCTGAAATCGTAGCAAACATTCGAAAGAACTTCATTTCCTAGAATCCAACGCGCCGCGTGGTGTTTGCTGACAGACGATCGAAGCTTAGCTAAAAACAGCCACTGAGGGAAAAAGGGGACTCTCACAGCGGAACAAGCATACAACGCGACCCACCACAGCTGTCAAATCTGCACAAAGGCAGTTGCGTTAACCCAATATTTTAATTGACCGTCCACATATTTATTATTTTACTAGGTGTAATAAGCTAGCTAGTATTTCACTATTTTATTTCATTGTATCTTTTATGCATCAACCCCCCTTTCAACCTGTCTCCAATGCCGAGGAATGGATAGATTGTCTGGCAAAGGTAGAAAGATGGTTGAAAGTGATGAACAGTCGGAGAGGGCAAGTGGCGGTGGCGCAGCGATGGCCGCGCTACAACAATGCGAACTCATCCAGAACATGATCGAAATATCCATCTCCAGCTTGCAGGGGCTCCGGACCAAATGTGCAGCATCCAACGATCTGACCCAGCAAGAGATACGCACGTTAGAGGTAATTCGAAAATAATTACTTTTAATGCTATACACTGTCGTTTCTGCACTGGACTGCATCTATTTTGATAGCTTTGAGGGTATCGCCCTCCCTTTTCTTCTGTTTTTGCTCTGTATGCTGCAGTTGTTTATTGTAGTGCACGGAGGTGGTCTGCAAAGAACTGTCAGCAAATATGTGACATCTAGCGACAACACTAACTGCATAAACAAGACTTGCGGACTTCATACCACAACCGTATCTATATAGTTTCTGGATAGACGAGGGTATTATTTTGACCTCTCAGTGTCTATAAAAGGTATTTATTCAGACCCCATCCTCGCTATATATTTTTGGGAGCATAAGCTACATACTGTGGAAATTACAATACAGTACCCTACCATGTATAGCTTCGTTTTTGGATTTGTTTGATTGCTTCACATTATAACGAAATTGTCGTCTTGCGTAAGATTTTCCGTACATCCGCATATAACAACAACATGGCATGCATTTTCTGCAGAAAAGAATTGAAAGAAAAAAACATACGTGCAAGGCCAAAATTATTTTCCATTCTTCTAGACGACCGCAAGCGCAGTTCATACCACAACATCTTGTAATTAAAGAACTGGATCCCCGACGTGGAAGTTCTCGCCGGCTGTAATTTACCTACACCTGTAGCGATAACCTAATGAATAACACACAATTGCAGACATGTACAAGGATGGCTCTGACAAAAAATATTTAGGTATTGTAAAGATTGATGGCCTATCGCGAGGAGTGCCGCTATGACAGTTCGCTCAATGCGTCGGTGTCTTGTTTGTCTATAATGCTGCGTTAGAAAGATAAATATAATTTATTTTTTTAAATCACTGATAAACTGTGAAGGAAATGTTTATAGCTGGGACGATGCATTCCATCTCATGCGTGTGTACAATGAAAGTATTTCTGTTATTAATCAAAGTAACAACACACGTATGGAGGTTCATCAGTCATAGTTGTGTTCGAACATATAGCATTTTGATTATTAAAAAAAAATAATTTCACCCCAGAATGCAAAGTAATTATAATTATTGCTTACTTTTGTGTTACTTTTTTGCTGTTGGCAGAACGTTTAAAAAGGAATACTGCAATGCTTTCTGTGGTAGTTACTGGAAATATGTTTGGCCGTGTACCCTGAAGCAAACATGCGTGTGGATCTCACAGTAAAATAATTGCTTACTGAAATAAATAACTGGAATGGCAACATAGCACGTCCCATTCAGGAGTCACTGGCGTCTCAAACCTCTGTGTGTCCATCCACAAGGTTCTGGGCCCTCTCTGTGCCGAGCTCCTTTCTGGTGTCGGACGCAGCCTTGCTGGCACATGGGAAGAGCCCTAACTGGCGTGGTCAAGTCTGCTGCAGCACTTTTCTTGTGCAAGCTAAGTTCACGCAGGGCGTGAGCTGCTTATTGCCGCAGGTTCTCCTTCAGTTCAGTTGAGCGGGGGGCGCTTGTAGAAAAAAAGATTCTGGGACCAGACAAGTCTATCGCCTAAGTCTGGTCCCTCTTTCATCCAGAGCTCGAGCCTGCCGCTGGACGTCTGAGACCTGCCTCAGTGTGTGAGTTACAGGGTTACTGCCGCTCGCTCAGCAGAGGCTCGTCGCGATATTCAGAAGGATGAAAACTTCTCTTCTGCCCTGCCCACGTAACAACTTCCGGTGGGCCCGGGCGAACCCCCGGAGAGGTTGTCAGGGGTCCCAGATGAGGAGAACGCACTTTGGTCGCCAGCCGGGAGGTGTTAATTGGGTGTGCTGGAGCGCGCCGGTTCACCGAGGCATGAAGAGGACTCTGAGCATTCCTCTGGCACAGCACTTCCTTGGTGTCCCACCCAGAGGCAGTTTTTCTGGGGGAGGGAAATGAAAGGGCCCTCCTGGGACAGGTCATCCTGGGACACGCGCTGTGGCGAGGGTCTCTTCCCGCGGGGTTCGCGGTGGCACTGAGAAGACGTCTGAGGAAGGGACAGGAGCGGACGTGGGCTGACCCTGTTGTGCTTTACTTGGCCACGCTCTTGGTATGTGTTTGGTGTTTCTTTGGAGAAAATGGATAAAGCTCGTCGTCCATCTGCACCTTAGTGTTCCTCTCTTCCTATTTTCTGCTGTGCTGATTTGATAGGTAGCATCACATGAACTTTCAAACATAGGAAGTGAGGGGATGGACTTCAAGAGAATTTGCAATGTCAGCTTCCTCTTTTGGGTCTGAGCTTGAATCAATGGGCTGTTTTTTTTCCCCCTCTTTTCTCTTTTCCCAACCATCATGCACACTCACTTCTCATTGGCCTAGTGCCTCAGTGTTACATTTTCAACCAATAAAAGACAAGCGGAAGAGCATCCTGCTGCTCTATTTGTCCAAGATACAGTTGTGGCAGTGAACTGTTCTGCAGCTTGTGTCTGTGGTTGCAGTTTGCCACAGAAACAATACAATCAAATGTCTGGGGCCACAGGGTCAACCGGCGTTAAAATAAATGGGCGTTATTCTATACCAGCAAACAGCTGGGCTGGATGTCGACGAGAGCCTAAAGCATCTGTTCTGCCTTTTCGCTTCTTACGCCCGCAAATTGGGCATTTTTCACAGAGATCTCCACTTCAGCCGCTCGGAGAGAGGCTTGAACCTGTGCTCGGCTGTCACTGAATAGGCCTCATTATGCCACTCGTGTGGCCTGGCAGCTGGAGATAATGGTGCTCCTCACTCTCCAAGTAGAGTGCTGCTTAAATTGTCACGCTCTTAGCCTTCTCTGGAGTGGAAACGTTAGCTCTCCTGGTGGTTTTTTCCCCTGTTTCCTCACTCTTTTCTTCGGCCCTTCCGTCTGCTCTGTCCTCATCCCTCTGTCCCCCTTCACAGCTCCTCCTCTGTGGTGTCTGTGGTTTCCGTGTTTCACGTCGGCGTCTGACGGGCTGTAGTCGGGGGAAGGAACGAGGAGGCAGCGGCCCTGAGGGTTTTGGGATGTGTAAGGAGATCCACGTTTGTGGGGGCTGCTCTGCCTTAACCACCCAAGCAAGAAGTACTCTGGTCTAGGATGGTTATCGACTACATTCCACTCTGGAAATTCGGACCGCGAATGGCATTTGCCGTTACTCGATGTCAGGAGAAAATGAACAGGTGCCTTTTGGCCAACTTTATGAGGGAACTGTTGATACAGAGCAGAGCGGAGATGGATTTTGTCAAGACCTGTGAAACCTGGAATCGGCTATACAAAGCAGCAATTCTCACAATGCAACATGTCTCCTTTCTGTTGGGATCCAGCTCATATTAAAAAAATAGATATATTAATGTGGGGGCTGCAATGTATGGCAGAAACTGTTTGTGTTTGCGTGTGTGTGTGTGGTGTGGTGAAGGCGGGGGGGAAGAGAGGAATTAGCGTTTCCTTTTTTTCTTCATTTTATCTGCCTTTTCTCAGTAACAAAACGGCCCTCTCCACAACACAGATTACACTTAAAACAATGGGTTTCTTTTGTAAAATGAGTGAACCGGCAAAAAAATAATTCCCACCTACTGCACAGAACTGTGTCAGGGACGTTGTGGGTTTGTTTTGTTACATGTGAGGCTCTTTAAGGACCGTCATAGACCATGAAAAACCAGGCATAAAACAGACTGAACCCCACACCCCCCATAGCCTCCTCTCCCTTGGAGGCGTTGTGTGTCCCAACTCTAGGGTCTATAAAGGCATCGTTTTGAGCTGGTCTTCGCTGGGTTTTGGGAAGAGATTATTGCGCACTTGTGGTGTGCTATTGTGACTGCTTCTATATTTAGACGTCTTGCCTCCTACGCATTTTCAGGGCTGGTTGTTAAATAAGAAAATCTAATGACGCGCAAAGTAATAGCGAGAGGGGAGAGCGGATTGAAAAGGGGGGAGGAGACATGGACGAGGGGGAGATGAGACGGCGAATTGTGCTGTTTGTTTTCACATTTTCACAGCTTATGGTGGGGGCTTGAGAGGGACAGGAGAACCGTAAATGCCCGGATGAAAGCAATGAACTTACCCAGCAGGCTAAAAGGAGTGCATCCCCTCTCTGGCTTACTGTCTTTTTGTGTTGCTAACAGGTGTGTCGGGGGCAAAGCAGTTGATTTAAACCGGGCTGGGTGAGGGAGATGTACCTCAGAAGCATTGTGAAGGATATCGAGAAAAAGAACCCAGGTGTCAGACCGACTCATTATTTTAAACATTGTCAAGTTGCTCTTATCCGGAGCAACGTTCCAAAGCAAGTCACTCAAATTGCAAGTCAATTCCAGGGCAAGTGGGCTGCTTGAGTTTCGTCAGAAACCAGAGCATACAAAGGCTCCGTTGCATTCCCAGGGTAACTTTCTGGTCACACTTGGGCAAGGAGACCTTCAGGCTACAGGCATTCAGGCTGAAAGGCGGTCTTCCTTTCTTCTCTTCTGTACCCTGCAATAAGCCTTGTCAGCATCAGACCCAAACGGTCCACTGGGAGCCCGTGTCTCCATAGTGTCTTCTTAGGACCACGACAATCAACCGCTGCATGTGCACTGGTCTCTGAGTGTAATCAGACCTCTGAAGGGTGCGTGCGTGCTTGTGTGTGTTTTTTGGTTTGTTTGCATGCCTGCAGATTTCGGACCCGTCGTCTCTGGGTGTGTAAACATGAATAGAGAGGGCAGGAGACAGAACTAAGGCCAGGGCTAATAGGGTGAAGGAGATGAAGCTAGCCTCGCACACCATAAGGACTGGGGGATTAGCGCTAACCCTCGTGATGGCGGAGGATGGGCTGGCAGGTTCTGCTGCTGTCACCCGTGGCAACGTGCCGTGACGATGACTCCCCGTGGGCATTAAGGCTGGCCTTTGGCTTTGTTGTGTTCTCCGTGAGGCGCAACACTCAGTATGCAGCACCCCAGACATGGGCTAATTACACGGCCGGTCGAATCCAACTGACCTGACCTGACCTGACCTGACCTGACCTGACCTAGCCAAGAGGGGGCTGAGTTGAGCGTTCACCATGAGGGTGATTGAAGTCTCGTTTGCTGGCTTGGATCACAGGATGTGGCAAATGGGGTATATTTGAAAGCCTAACCCCTACTGCTCATAAACAGACATGCTCCGCCCGCACAGGTCTCTCTGTCCCATGTCCACCATGGGCGGCCTCGTGTTTGTCCTGTCCTGAGCCTCATGTTTGTCCAGTCCTGAGCCTCGTGTTTGTCCTGTCCTGAGCCTTGTCTTTGTCCTGTCCTCAGCCTCGTGTTTGTCCTGTCCTGAGCCTCGTCTTTGTCCTGTCCTGAGCCTCGTGTTTGTCTTGTCCTGAGCCTCGTGTTTGTCCTGTCCTGAGCCTCGTGTTTGTCCTGTCCTGAGCCTCGTATTTGTCCTGTCCTGAGCCTCGTGTTTGTCCTGTCCTGAGCCTCGTGGAGGAGTAAATTATGTTTTGGTGCTTGGCCATGCTAGTGCCCATCCTGTTCTATTTGTTAGTTTCATTTAGTTTTTTATTGTGCAATGGAACTAAATAGCCCAATAGGGATTTCTCTCTCTCTTTTGGTAATTCTTCATATGTGGAACAGTGTTAAAAACCTGTTTTTGTCCTGCTCTTTTCTTTCTAGATTTTTCCAGTTTGTCCATCATATGCTTTATATTTGATAAATGTTATAAATTTAAACGTTTATAATTTTAATAAGTGTGGCTGTTGTTGGGAATAAGATGGTCAGCGCACTTGTCCACGTAAGCTAATTTAGTCTTTAGGAAGGGCCCCAGAGATCCTTTTGGACCAAACTAAATCCGACAGCAGCAGACACCCTGGTCTGTAGGGAGCGGCTCTCAGGGGATTGGAGCTAAGCGCATTGCGCTGGAGGTGACCACTGAAATTGCTAGGCGACACGCTCGTCAGAGAAGGGCCGCCCGCTTCAGACTGCTCACGGCACAAGTGGGGGGGTTGGAAACAGGAGAGCTTTGCTTTCGGGAGGATATTGAAGAGTTGGCCAAAAGAACATGTGTTTGTTTCAAAGGCTGTGCCTGTTGTATCTGCCTTTTCTGAAACCCTCAGGGTTTACCTAGCCGCCCTTTTTGTGGTGCTTGTATGACAGACGAGAACAGGTGGGTTCAGTAATGGGACAGTTAAACTAAGCGTTTGCCGCCAAAAAGCCCTCCTGTTTTACTCATAACTTCCCCCAGCTCACTGCACTTGATGTGAGTCCTGTCTGACCCAGATGCTGCAGACCTTTGGCCTGTTTAGAGGTGACAAGTGTGAAATCAGTCTGTGGCATTCAGGTGGAACCGATCCAGAAGTGGATTCTTTCTCTGTTCTAGTGTTCGGAGTCTTTTTCTCCGTCAAGTGGCTGGTATGCTGTTGTCCTTCAGGTTTCACAAGTTTGCTTTGTCTTCCTTTTAGAAGAGATTTCCTGGCTCACAGACATGGCCATTCTTTCAGCGGCAAGTTAAAGCTGGGCAGATTGTGTTGAAAAGTCTTTTCTGCGTGTTGTTAAACCTGAAGGACTTCAGGGAAATAACATTTAGCATTAATATTCATTAGCTGGAAGACTGTTACTCATCTGATTTATGTTGTGTCTATCTGTATGTGTTGAATCTATCTGTGCATCTTTTTTTCAATCGTAAACGTGTTCAAGGCTGTCCGCGCTTGAATATTCATGAGTGTCGTTTTGGAGAGCAGTCTTTGGCGGATGCTGGATGGAATGTTGAGCAAAAGGCCTTGTGATAGAACCCGTTGTCTTTGCAATGGATCAATGGACAACGGCCTGCTTGTCTAACTTAATCTTGTGTGGGGGGAACAGGGGTTTATCCGAGGACGTTATTGGTAAAGCCGATGTTGCTCTGCTGCAACGTTAAAACGATGTGACCAAGGCCTCGCGCGTTAGGTGGAAGAGCACTGTGGCCACGGCAACACAGATGCTCGGGTGCTGTTGTCTCTCTCCTTTTGCTTAACTGATGGCACGTATTGGAAGACCAGAATGCAGAGAGTGAGAACGGGGGAGGAAGTGATGTTGAAACACACCGGTTTCCTAGGAGACGGAGGGCAGCAGCAGTGGCAGCTTGTCAGTGGAAAGGAGCTGACTGTTGTTGTCAAACTTCAATGGGTTCTTTTCCACATGTCGTCAGCATTTCTCGCCCCTTTGCAGTGAGATTATGTATTTAAGGGCGTGGAGGGGTGCTAAGGGCTAAGTGGCGTTGATGTTAAAGTGTTGGTCTTTTGGATTGGTATCCAAAGGAAGCCCCCTTTCCTCACGCCTCCTCATTATCTGCTTCTCTTTGACCAATATCAGGTAAAAGAGAATTGCTATAGACGAGCTGTTGGTGCGTAAGCATTGATTTACCACAATAGGCGAGGTGCCTGTCTGAAATGAGCATTGGGAAACAGCCGAGTGGCTTTCACTGGGGGAGCTGTACTCCTCTCAGCCAGCTAAGGCAGCCAGGGCCCGTGATGCTAATCAGGCTAACAGCAGCTTTAAACACTGGGACCCTGGTCTGAGGCTTTAACACTGGGGGAGCTGTACTCCTCTCGGCCGGCTAAGGCAGCCAGGGCCCGTGATGCTAATCAGGCTAACAGCAGCTTTAAACACTGGGACCCTGGTCTGAGGCTTTA
>JAOYSI010054668.1:45922-60106 GCA_025775065.1 Hiodon alosoides
GTTCTCAAGCAGTTCATGCAGTTCTATCAACCAATGTTCTCAAGCAGTTCATGCAGTTCTGTCAACCGATGTTCTCAAGCAGTTCATGCAGTTCTATCAACCAATGTTCTCAAGCAGTTCATGCAGTTCTAAAACATTATGGGTAGCATTGCAGTGTGAAATGGGTGTTTGACTAGCATGCCAAAGTGTTTTGGATCGATGAAGCTTCCTGTTGCTGTGCAAAATTGTGCTGTGCAACATGGTGTTGGGTTTACTTTAAGGTTACGACAGTGAACAAGCTGACATTATAGGACCAACAGCGAATCGTAAGGAAGGAACAATTCCTAGAGCAGGAACAGATATTATTGATGCAATTTTTTCGCATTACCCTTGGCTCGCCATGGATTTTTAATGACAGGGGTAATGCCACATGATCTGGAGATCTGACAGCTCAGTGTTAAGACTCCGCCCTCACCATCCCTCATGGGGGATGCCTCCAACCCATTTCCATTCTCCCAGTTGTTTCCCAAATTGCAGGTCTTGTTTTTTTTTCCGGAGCTGGCGTTAATTTAACGTTAATTAGGTTAGTTGGACCATCATTCTGAGAAGTTAAAAAGGATAAAGGGATCTCAGAGGAATGGGGATCTTAGCAGCAGCAGTGGGGTTCGTGTGTGTCTGCATGTGGAGGGGAAGTGTCGCATTCATTTTACCCGACCTTACCCACTGCAGAGAAGGCGATTAGTGCCCCTTGAGAGGCTCTTAGGAACGTGATAGGATTAACTTCGTGGATAAACAGCTTGAAATAATTTTCATTGGCTAATGTGGTGCCAGGCAGTTTTCAGGTTTAAAAGATGAAATTCAAGGGCCTGACGATAGGCCGGAATCTTTTAAGTTTTCTTACTGCTATAGCCTATGAGATTTCTTCTTTCTCTCTAAAATTCAGTTCACAGGATGCTTCATTTGTATAACATGATGTCTGTGTTTCTGAGCATCAGTGAAATAAAATGTAGGAATAAATGTTTGCACGTTTTTAAGCTTAAACAGTACAGCTGGATGTTTATGTGCTGTAGAACTTAAAATATTTTTTCTTAAGCTGAAGTTTTAACAAAATAGGGAAGTTTAAAAGGAAACAGAAAGCGATTTTCAGTGAAGCGAGAGTAAAGTAGTGTGACTGATGGCACTTTGGGTAATTGTGCCTGGATTTCTGGTGTTGGAAAACTCTGTTCCCTCTGGGTTTTTCCCGTATCAGCTCTGGCTTTAAAATCTTATTTGGAGCATTCCTGTGAGTGTTTTGTTCGGTTGCCTTTACCTTGGGACAGGCAGGAATGATTGCTGGGTCTAATTTTGAGGCTGCTTAAAGTCATTGAGACTAATAGCGTTTGCTAATGGGAGTGACCTCTGGCCCTTCTGTCCACTTCTCTTCACCTCTCCTTTTTCTCACCTCACATCTACTCCTCTCCCCTGTCCTCTCTTCTCGTCTGACTCCTCACATCTACTCCTCTCCCCTGTCCTCTCTTCTCACCTGACTTCTCACATCTACTCCTCTCCCCTGTCCTCTCTTCTCACCTGACTCCTCACATCTACTCCTCTCCCCTGTCCTCTCTTCTCACCTGACTCCTCACATCTACTCCTCTCCCCTGTCCTCTCTTCTCACCTGACTCCTCACATCCGCTCCTTCACCTCTCCCCTCTTCTTACCCAACTCTCCCTGTCTGCCAGAGGTGGAGAGGGAGACTGCAGAGCTGGCTCTTTGTGCTCTGGGCCGCAGCACATGTCTGCTGTGTGTGTGCATGTGTGCCTGTGTCTGCCTGTGTGGGTGCATGTGTGCCTCTGTCTGCATGTGTGCCCCTGTCTGCCTGTGTCTGCCTGTGTGTGTGCATGTGTGCCTGTGTTTGCCCGTGTCTGCATGTGTGCCTGTGTCTGCCTGTGTGGGTGCATGTGTGCCTCTGTCTGCATGTGTGCCTCTGTCTGCATGTGTGCCCCTGTCTGCCTGTGTCTGCCTGTGTGTGTGCATGTGTGCCTGTGTTTGCCCGTGTCTGCATGTGTGCCTGTGTCTGCCTGTGTGTGTGCATGTGTGCCTCTGTCTGCCTTTGTGGGTGCATGTGTGCCTGTGTTTGCCTGTGTGTGTGCCTGTGTCTGTGTGTGTGTGCATGTGTGCTTCTGTCTGCCTGTGTGGGTGCATGTGTGCCTCTGTCTGCCTGTGTGGGTGCATGTGTGCCTGTGTCTGCCTGTGTGGGTGCATGTGTGCCTGTGTCTGTGTGTGTGTGTGTGTGCATGTGTGCCTGTGTCTGCATGTGTGCCTATGTCTATCTGTGTGGGTGCATGTGTGCCTGTGTCTGCCTGTGTCTGCATGTGTGCCTGTGTGCCTGTGTCTGCCTGTGTCTGCATGTGTGTGCCTGTGTCTGTGTGTGTGCCTGTGTCTGTGTGTGTGCCTGTGTGCCTGCCTGTGTCTGCATGTGTGCCTATGTCTGCATGTGTGCCTGTGTCTGCGTGTGTCTGCATGTGTCAGCCCGTGTCTGTATGTGTGCCTGTGTCTGCATGTGTCTGTATGTGTGCCTGTGTCTGCATGTGTGCCTGTGTTTGCATGTGTGCCTGTGTCTGTGAAAAAGCGAGAGTGCTCGCCGAGAAGCGCCCACGCGGCTCATCGTTGCCTGGGTTGTTTGGCTTAGCCTGTGGCGACAGACATACCTGGCAGATAACAGCGGGGCTCTGTGATGTCTCGTTGCCCACGGGAGGGTGGTGTAATGGAGGTGTAATGGAACTCCAGATGGAGAGAGAGATAGGGAGACACAAAATACCCAAGGCAATTTTGAGAACGGGGGGACTGGTTTCACCCGCCCTTGTTATGTGCTTTATCCTAGCACTCCTGCATGCCATGGCCATTTTACCTGCCCAGTATAATCTGTGTTAATAGCTTCCTAAGAATATGTACAACATATGTTGCTCTTCTGAAACAAGCCCTTTTAATGTAAAAGCTGTGAGCTTTACATTAGAATGTAAAGAACTCAATGAATGATTAGATTTGGGTATGTGAGGTGGCGTGGCTGCTTGGTCATGTGGCTGGACACTACGTATCGAAGACGCTGGGCAAGTTGTGTGCACCTTCTCTGCCCGGGTCCGAAGACAGTCAGTGGGATGTTGTCTTTAAATGAACCGGCCAATAAGCCAGTCAATTCAGACAGAACAGTCAATTCAGGCTACGCTCTAAATCTCTCTCTGCCTCACCCTGCACTTTGATATTTACTTGGATAAAGTAACAGTGTTTTTAAACACTGAACGTAAAATCACTTTTTTATTTGTTGGTTTTTTCCAATTTGTTTGTGAGGGTATGTGTTTAGAAGGTACGTGTGCAGTAGACTTGCACCGTACTAGAGTCAACCAAAGAGGGAAAGCTGTCTCGGGTACGAGTCAAAAGCTAAGTCTTATGGCTTTTACAGAACTGATTTACGTTGTTAGATGCTAAGACATCTAACCAAAACCAATCAGACGTTTTCCTTTTTTTTAAACGGTATTGCTGAAATGTAGAATATGGTTGCGCCACAGTAATTGTATGGTTCCTGAAAACTTTCCTCATATTGTTAGACAGATATTTTGGGCTCTTTTTTTTTTTTTTACATCTTTAAGGTTTTATTAGACTGTTTATTTTCAAGTAGGTACGTAGCCTGGTCGCTTATTGCACGTATTTTGTAGCTTGGATCTTATGAAATAGCTAACATTAGCCACACAGGCTAGTGAGTTTGAGTCCGCTGATTGACATTATAACGGTAAGACACTATTGGCCAGACCTCAGGAATGGGCTTTTACCTGAGAACGAGGAGGGTGAACAGACTTCTTCAGCACAGACCAGAGAGCTGTAAATAGGAAGATTAGCGAGTGTGGGCTCGGAGCATATATTCAAGCAAGCCTTTCCTTTCTGTATGTATGGTGAGGAAAGTAAAAAAGAAAAGACAAAGACAACAGCTCTCTATGCCTACACAGTATTATATAAGCATTTTTATACATAATTCTTGAGCATTAGGGTGAGATAATTATATACTGTTCATGTTTAGACCCTCGATGCTCATATTCTTTGTTGCTCTTGGTTTTACTCTGGGAAAGGAAACAAACGCAGAATAACTAAAAAGCAAGGCCCTATGAGGTGTGGTCTAGACATGAGACGTTGAGGGGTTGTCTGCCAGCCTCACTTTGAACTTTGCGTCTTTCAGGCCTGTGATGTCACGGTGTCCTGCAATCAGAGGCTGCAGTGTTCTGATGACACTCGGTTGCCAAGGCAGCCGAACAGACGCCCCTATGAGCAGGCCAGCTTGCTGTTCCCATCCATATAATAACAGCTATTTATAACTGTTTGACGACTGTGTTTTCTGGAAGGGACAGCAAAAACGAAAAAAAACTCTGATTTCCAGCGGCTCGCGCTCTGATGTAGACTGGGAAAAATCCACCATGTAATTAAAATGGTGTTTTGTCATTTGAATGGTCTATAGCTTCCGTTGTGCTGTCTGTTAGTCTGTCTGGTGGATGTTAGCCATCACTGTTCTGCCTCTGAAGGGATGCATAAATCTATCACAGTGGTGGCCTAGTACAGGTGGAGGTCTATCAACAAAGCCCCCCACGCTGACTTCATCAACACGGCCCTATTTGGATGGAAGCGCCTTTCTCTCATGCCGGGAGTCTCTCGCAGTTTGTCTGTTTATTTGTCGATCAATTCAAACGTCTGCTTCCCCTTGCGCTTGGAGGTTTACGAAAAACTATGAAAAAGTGTATATTAAGCAGATGTGAATAATAAATATATGTGTTTAATAGCATATCTGTGTCATGTGGTCACATCAGTCGCAAAGCATGGCAGAATGTGCTGTGGTTGGAAAAAGAAACTGGCCACCCCCCACGAACCCCTGCCCCGACCACTGACGCGATTTTGTAACAGAGACCTGCTTCGTCTGAAGCTGGCACTGGTCGTTTTACCATCCTGAGACTAGTGCTAAGCCGCTCACACAGCTCTGAGGTCTGGTCTGCAGGCCCGGGGCACGTGGTTTTAGCCAGGGGCCTGGCTTTCTAGGTAGTTCTGGCCTTCACGTGAACTATCAGCCACAGAAGACCTGACCTCCCACTAACCCGCCCCTTCCGGGCTTTGTTTCTGCTGCCACCCGCAGGTGAAGCTGGTGAAGTACATCTGCAAACAGTTGCAATGCAAACGGAAGGTGCCGGAGAGTGAGAGACCCCAGGCCCTGGAGGGCTACCCACGGCTGGGCGACTGGCTTCGCACCATCAACCTGCCGTCTGAGCTCATACAGGTACTCTGCTCCACTGCTGTTTGTATGCATGCAATAAACTGTCTGATTTCTCTGCATTCCCTTTCTCAATCTTTCTGGTCCAGATCGACAAGTTGAATGATATAAATGGTTAATAAGAGAGATTTTCAGGCCAAGCTGTAACTTTGGCCTAAAGCCAGAATCTCGTACAAACAAGGGACGCATGCAAAACTAACATGGCCGGTTGGTTTGTCTGCGAAGCGTCTCCGCTTCGAGGAGGGGGTGTTTATTGCACCTCCTTCTTCCCAAAGGCGAGAGGGAGGGAGTGTTTGGGAACAAAGATGGCATTGGAGGGGGAAAGTTATTGCTGAGTCAGCACATTGTTGCCGCTGTTTTGTTGTTATTGGGTCAGTGAGCAGAAATGCTTACTCAGGACTTGTTTGCCAGGGTCATCTCCGAATCTGTAATAGAACACTATAAAACACTATATTCATTCCAGAATCCCCTCTTTGCATGCATTGCAGTTGCATTTGTCATCTGGTATCTGCCCCGGACTCCAACGCACACCCGCCACGCGTTTTTTAGAGACAGCTCTAAAGCCAAGTGCTTGTCCTAAGCAAGCCCGCTCACATTTCTAAGTCTCTGGAACGAGCCCAGATACGGTGCGTCTGCTGAGCTTCGGAATGCGCCGGGTCAGCCAATCTCTGCCTCTCTCGCGCTCTCTCTCTCTCTCTCCTTGCTCTATTTTTACCCCACGGCCAGTGATCTGTCCGTCTCCCTTGTGATGCAGAGCTGTAGAACACAGGACCCAAGACACGGGCTCCACTTTAGGGGCAGAGAGAAGGAGAGAGACTCTTGTGGGCTCGGGAAGCCAGTCCCGCGACCGCCCCGCTTTTGGGAGGTGGCAGGAGAGCTCCTGTGCGTGGTCAGCTGCGAGAGGTGTGGATCCGCAAAGCGCCTTTAAACCCGCTTTCCTCTACGTTTTTGTGTTGTTTTTTTCCGGGAGTTAGGCTAAGCTAAGCGCTTGCCGAAGCGGATCCTTCGCTCGCTGCGGCCTCCCCCTACGGCAGAAGGGTTAAGATAAATCGGTGCACCTGGTGAGGAATGGGAAACCAGAGGAGGCAATCTGCAGGTCCACTGTGCCCTGACCCACTGACACTGCATGTCTGAAAAATCCTGTAAGGCCTGTGTTGGCTCGTGCTGGGTGAGAACCTTGCATAGTTTTTTTTAAATCTTCCTGTAAACAGTAACATGATAAGCCACATGGGTGCTAATCTGTGATAGCCATCTTGCTCATGTGCCTACCTGCTAAACTGCGGCGTTACGAGGACCATGGATGTGACACAGATTTTTGCCCTGATGGCTGGGCAGTCAGGGCTGCAGTTGCTGCTCCGACTGGCCACGCAGTTCAGTTGCAGGTTGCAGGCTCCACACATTGTGCTTCTTACCTGATACATCCTGGTTTTGCACCGCTAAGCATCATACAGTTGTTCTTCATTAAGAGGGGGGTAACAGAGCCCGCTCAGTTAGCTTGTAGTGTCTTAATCTGTCTTTCATAAATGTGCAACCAATGAGGGTTCTAATGTGGCAGATGTCTGTGGATGTAGTGTGAGTTGGTGGGTTGCTTGGGTTTAATGCATGTTCCTATAATATGTCGAAGGCGCTCCTGACAGCAGGAGAGGCACTTGGAGCGCTTCACGCTGCAAAACCAGGCTGTGCCCTGAACTGCACTTCAGACTACAGGTGATCGTAGATATCTGTGTGGGCTCCTGCTGCGTGACCTGCTGTGAGAAGAGGAGTACGTTCTGCCCCTAAAGGCCGCAGACTTTCTGCCCCTAAAGACCGCAGGCTTTCTGCCCCTAAAGGCCGCATACTTACTGCCCCAGAGGGCTGCAGACTTTCTGCCCCTAAAGGTCACAGACTTTCTGCCCCCAAGGGCCACAAACTTACTGGCCCCGAGGGCCGCAGACTTACTGCCCCTAAAGGCCGCAGATTTACTGCCTCTAAAGTCCGTAGACTTACTGCCCCTAAAGGCCGCAGACTTACTGCCCCCGAGGGCCGCAGACTTACTGCCCCTAAAGGCCGCAGACTTACTCAGAGTCCTCTGGTATGTAATACCTTGTGTCTCTCGCTGGGAGTCCTCTGGTTTGGAATACCTTGTGTCTCTCGCTGGGAGTCCTCTGGTATGGAAGCGTTTTAAAAAACAACAACAAATCTCTGCTTTCAGCTTGCCTGGTTTCCAGAGATAGTTTTTCATGTTTTTCATGTTTTTTAATTCAGTTGGAAGGGTTTAGTTAGTTTGTTAATGAACTCCGAGCCCTGTGCTGGTTTAGGCTTTTGTCGTTGAGTTGGTGCAGTAGCCCTCTTTGCATGCAGACTTCCCGTCAGCGTTTGGAACTGTTGTGGCACAGCTGTTTAGAGCCACTTCCTGTCTGGCACGCTGACCTCTGGCTCTGTGAGCCTGAGGTCTGTCTATACTTCTGCCCGGGTCTCCCTGAGTGTAAGAACCGCAGTGCGGGCGAGGGCGCGGTTTTGGGGAGGCCCGAAACATGCACTTGACTGGGTCTCTCTTGGTTAGCTCTGGTAGAAGTTTTGCCGCGCCTTCGTGACTGGTGCCAAGTCGCGGGTGTACTGTGGAGGAAGCAGCTGCTTGTTTCTCTGCCTCACGGCCGCCTGAACACAGCGCTCTTTAGGTTTCCTCTGGCACTGCAGGCGTGTCAAAGGCTGACCATTCGAGCCTGTCCACCTCCGCTAAAAACTCATAGGTGTGACTGCAAGCCTTTACAAAGCAGTGTGTGCTTATTCGCCTAAATGTAACCCTCCGCGAATGGTCGTCACAGACTGTCATCAAGTCCCGAGGCTGCCAAGTTTTCAACGTTTTTGGCTTCCTTGCGAGTGGCTAAGCGCTTTCTGCGTTTCCATGGACGACTTTCCTACCTTCTTCAAAAGACCTTGAAGTGGGATTTCAGTGCTGCTCAGCCAGTAACAGTGCAGACTGAGACCTATGATCCAGAGACTGCAGGTTAAAATCTGGATCATGCCCAAAAGATGGGGCCTTTTTGCTAATAGCCATGACGAGACAGATGTTATAGTTTCATGCTGCCATGTTCCTTTGGGTTACCCCTAAACTAAACCAAAGAACCTTTGCTAACCCTAAGTTTAATGGCTAAATTTGGTGCTCCCGAGGTGTCATAAACTCTAATCTTTGTTCCTAGAGTGCCTCTTTGACCTCTAGTTGTAGTTCCATCTGGTCGTACAAAACCGTAATGATTTAAATGGATCAACGTTCAGATTTAATTGGTCCTAGAAGTCGCATGTGATGTAAGGGAGCTAAGCAGGGTGTTCCACAAAAGCAGTCCCTATCCTCAGGTGGCCTGGACTTGAGGTTCTGTGAAAGAGAAAGGTCAGAGATTAAGAACCACATGTGGGCAAATGTTATATGTGTGTACGTGTGGAGCCAATCAGAGACTCTTGGCCATCGTCAAGGCATAATTATAAAACTTAGCAGCCGGACATATGCTCAACAACTTGCACGTCTCCCGCATTTTATACAGCGGGGTATTTACTGTGATGGTCAAGGTCAATTTAGGGTGAGTACCTTTCTAAAGGATGCAACTGCAGAACCTTGGAATTTTCAACATCCTGGTTACAAAACCCAGTATCGTTACTGCTACACCGGATTCTTACATCAGACGCCAGACATCCATCAGTCTCTACTGAACGGTTTTTCACAGGCTGTGTCAGTACTGGCAAGAATCTATGACGACGGCTCATATTTTAACTACAACCATTTTGAATTCACATTCGTGGTGATCAGGACAGTCAGAACCAAGCGTATGAAGGTTTCTGTTCTGATGGATATTCCACAGCTGTCCCGAACCTTCACGGTGGTTTTCTTGGCTGCACAATACACAGATTTGGGCCTAGTCTTCCATACAGTAGTTGAAATAGAACATACGTTATGGTGGCTCTGCTGACTGAGGGCCTTCTGTAAGCTTCCGTGTTACGAAGGGGAATCAACATTTCAGACCTTTGCGTTGTATCACAAATAACATAATAGTCTTGTAATTACTTTATTGAGAATGACTATTTATGCTGCCCCCCACAATGAAGCCCTTGCTTACTCTCTTATTCTTATTCAGGCATGCTGTCTGTGTTAGATAGAATCAGCACCAAATTCTCCCCAAACCTTACTGCTCCAAACACACACACACACAATATACACGCTCACACAAAAACACACGCACACATTCAAACACGCATGCCTATTTTGAACCGGTCGTACTATTTTTAATGACTGAAAAGAGACAGAAGAGCAGCGGCAGGAAGTTAAAGATAGATTGTGAGCGGGGTTCTCACCAGCTAGAACCCCGGAGAACACATTAAACCCATGTGGTTGGTGCAGGTCGCCCAGTGGAGAGGGTAAAATGGCCATGTCCATCATGGGACATAGACCCGCTTGGTACCTTATGGTGATTGCACGTTCAACCCTCACATGGTAAGTCTTATGCCTGGCAGGCGTGCATTGTGTGTGCACGTGCTGCGTGTGTGTGTGTCTGTGCCTGAGGAAATATGTCTTTCCGTCTGTTCCTCAACCCTTTGCCCACTTCCTGTACTTTATATCTATACAGGCTGTTCCTGTGAAACTGTCCCTGGATGCCTTGCTCCTGATGACCAGCTCTCAGGTGCGAGACATGATGAGGAGGCTGGGCTCCAGCTCGGAGGAGTGCTCCCGACTCAGTGCTGCCCTCTCCTGTTTGAAGAGTGCCACGGACTCAGGTGGGAGCTGATGTTTGATGGACAGATAGATAGAGGTTTGAAATCATAATGCTATACTGTTACAATGTTTACGAGTCACATAAAAGGTGTCGCCCTGTGGAAGGAGGATTGTGTTTAGGAATTCCCTTTTTCCGCCCTGCAGGGGGAGAGCCGAAAGACGACGGGGTCCCCTGGACATTAGAGCCCACAGTCCAGCTGTCCTGCTCAGGCGGGTCTCTGCGACCCCACAGCCCTTCCCCCCTGGCCCGCCCCCCAGGCACTGGCTCGGTGCCCTCCCCCGGCTGCCGCGGGCCCTGTGTGCTCGCGGATAGCTTATCCAACCACTTCCACGCCTCCGCCCGACACGGCCACACCCTCACACCGCCCATCACCCCGCCCTCCAAGAGGCGTCACTGGCTGAAGCCGCCCTGCACCCCTCCACCCCCCTCCCGAAAAGTGCAGCACCTCCTCCCCAACATCACCCTCACCCGCAGCAAGAGCCACGAGTCACAGCTGGGCAACCGCATCGAGGAGCCGCCTGCCAGCAAGTAGGTGGCACTTCAGTCCCTGTTCCTGGCAGCTCCCGCTAGTCTAGACCTGTTGCCGCAGCGCTGCCTCTAAAAGCCCTGTGAGGCAGGCGCTGGTCCGCTGCTCCTGCCGTTCCCCTGTCTGAGGCCGTGTTTTACTGCTGTTCGAGCGCTCAACACCACTGGGAGCTCGGTAGCACGCAGTGCTATCTCCAGCCTGCCAACTGCCACGGTTCAGTTCAGTCCTATTTCATTTGATGTAGACTGTTTTAAAAACAGCTTTGTGACACTGTAATCGATGTTTTCTAGTGGGAATTTAAAAGAAAAAAACCCACTAAAATGATTCCAAGGTCATAGGATGTTGATCCCTCGGTTACTGTTATCAGGATTGTGAAAATTCTTGTCTGTTGTGGGTTCTGTAATATGCCTTGAGGAAGCCGGGCAAGAGGGCTTTTGGGAGTTAGGGTTAGGGTTAGGGTTAGGTTTGGTGCAAAGGTAAGTCATGCAGCAGGTTATGGGAAACTTTCGGTAAATTCTCTCCGTTTCAGTAGCTACTGTTGGCCTATCTGGGGGACAAGGAGCTGAAAAACTGAGAGGCCTGCTAAGGCCAATCACCCAACGTCTTCTGTGGCGAAGGAAGTGATTTATCCAGCTAAGGGGCTCGCCGTAGAGACGGGCCTACGGGTGTTGTGGTCCATCTGAGCACGCTAGTACACCCGGACCTGCACAGTCCACTGCAGAGACACAGTAGAGCAGAGTGGCTGAAAGTCACTGCAGGAGAGGTGTGTGATGAGAGCGCATAAGACGGAGTGTTAGACGGCGCGTAAGACGGAGGCACGCAGCAAAGCGTTAGCGGGCTGTGAAAAGTCACGCGCCGTGTTGTGCAGGCGCGCAACAGGAGGACCCTGTGGGACCGCTTCACGGGGCTGACTCTCTGCTGTCGCACGCAGAGGCGCGAAGAAGAACAGGTTACTGCTGAACGTGCAGATCAACGGCAACGGGTGCGAGGACCACTCCGTTCGCTCCCCGCTGCTCTCTGCCCGCAGCCCCGGAGCCACCCCCGCCACAGCCCCCTACACCCTGCCCGGGACCCCCACCCTCCTGGAGGAGCACGGCGGCCTGAAGAGTGAGTCCTGCGGCCCAGAGTGCCACGATCCTAGCCCTGCGGCTCGTCTGCGCGCACGCACAAAACTGCAGTTATAACTTTATCGGGCGTTGCGGTTTATGCCGCATCTTTTAGGCAACACTGGCTTTCAGCCACGTTTTTTTAATTTGATCAGTCTTTGTCTCTAGATAACGTGGCGGTGCGGCGGAGCTCTCCACAGACAGTGAGGAGGGACATCGGCCTAGCTGTCACTCATAGGTATGCCACGGCCCGCAGTCTCCGCCACCCCCCCCGATCCCCGTCCCCGTCCCCGTCCCCACCTCACTTATTCCTGCTCACCTTGCAGAATCTTTCTTTGATTAGAAATTAACAGGCAGCTGTTGTGAATTTCCTCCATAGGTTCTCCACAAAGTCCTGGCTTTCACAGACCTGTCAGGTGTGCCAGAAGAATATGATGTTCGGTGTGAAATGCAAACATTGCAGGTAAAGGCTTTTTGTCAGCGCTCGTGACGCGATTGGAAGGGGTATGCCTCTGTCATCTGCTCGCACACTTTCATCGGACGGGATGGTTTTTTTTTGTCCTCAGATTAAAGTGCCACAACAAATGTACGAAAGAAGCCCCTTCCTGCCGAATATCTTTTCTCCCAAGTAAGACACGCCGCACCTCCGGTCTTCAGCCTTCTTGTCTGGCTGTGTGCTGGGCACTGAGTCGGTACTGATCACGCTGTCGTTTCCCATACCCGTGGCTCCCAGTCGCAAAGATTCGGAGGACAGAGTCAGTGCCATCAGACATCAACAACCCCGTGGACCGGCCAGCAGAGGTGCCTCAGTTCGGGACCTTACCGAAGGCAATAACTAAGAAGGTGAGCCCGGGGGGACGGCCTGACGTGGTTGCTTTTTTAGTGGAGTGTGAAGTTGATATCTGTCGGGAGACACTTGTAGGTTGGTCAGGTGTGCTTTGGGTCCGTCTCCCAGGATCACCCACCGGCGCTGAACCAGCTGGACTCCAGCAGTAACCCCTCCTCCACCACCTCCTCCACGCCCTCCTCTCCCGCCCCCTTCCAGCAGAGCAACCCCCCCAGCGCCACGCCACCGCCCTACCCCTCGCCCAAGGGCCATCGCGACAACCGCTTCAACTTCCCAGGTGAATCGCTGGTTGCCGTGTGCACGCGCATACGCACGTGCACTCTCACACAGGCTGACACCCGCACACATGTATGTTCTCGCACACACCTACACACTCAAAATGATTCACACGCAGAACACTCACTAACACGTCTGCGCTGTCACGTGGTCTTACACACGCACGCACCTGCAACGACACATTCACACACACAACACACTAAAATACTCTTTCACCAATACTGACACACACACACACACACACACACACACACACACACACACACACACACAAGCACAATCACACACCCTTTTCTTTGAATGAACTGGGGGTAGGGGGCTTTTCATCCTCGTCTGTTCAATAACCATACTAACACCAACAAAGCATTGAAGATGTTGACATTGGGGGACGGGTGACACTGATTCTCTAACCTGCTTACAACTCTTCTCCTCTTTGTGCTTGTTGTTTTTTCATATCTGTTTATAAGCGGCCTGCTACTTTCAGCATAGACAGCAGTTTATCTTCCCTGGTGAGTTAACACGACGGGCTGATTGTTGTGCCACACGGCCATACCTGCCTAGACACCTCCTGACTTTGATTACTCAGATGCTGACATGTAATGCTCTCACAAATCACATGTGTGTTTGTGCAAAGGTCGTCTGTCCAGCTTGTGCCTTGTGCATGTTTTGAGACAATGTTCCAAAACAGATCTCTGTCCTCTACTGGACAGTGTCTGAAACTACACCTGTCTGGTCTCTTTACCTTTCAGCCAAGATTTTTATAAAAGGATTATTCTGGCAATGAGCTTATTATTCTGATAATGAGCTAATGAATGTAATCTTTTCCTTATTCTGTACGGATTCTTGTAGAGTTCGAGTAACCATATCTTTAAATATTAGTCACCAAGGATTGATGTTTTCTTCTATGTTTATATGAATTATTTAAGAAAAGAATTTAATCATAAAAGTTTTGTATAATAAAAAATTATTATTAGACAGAGGGGAAGTGTGACACTTTGCATATCCCTATCTCTAATCACCTAGGTTGTAAAGCTGGTGGGTGTAGTGTAAATGAAGTTCAAGTCCCAAGATACTTAGGCCAAAAACTAGGCGTGCCGATTGGTTAGGGTTAAGGATAATGTTGTCCAGGTGTAGCGATGGGTTAGGGTTAGGGATATTGTAGTCCAGGTGTGCCGATGGGTTAGGGTTAGGGTTAGTGTAAACTAGATGTGCTGATGGGTTAGGGTTAGTGTAATTCAGTTGTGCCGATGGGTTAGGGTTAGGGTTAGTGTAAACTAGATGTGCTGATGGGTTAGGGTTAGTGTAATTCAGGTGTGCCGATGGGTTAGGGTTTCTGTAAACTAGGTGTGCCGATGGGTTAGGGTTAATGTAAACTAGGTGTGGCGATGGGTTAGGGTTAGTGTAAACTAGGTGCGGCGATGGGTTAT